>CM035843.1:288016054-288236054 GCA_020510985.1 Pholidichthys leucotaenia | reverse complement strand
AGTTCTGGCGGAAGACATACGGTGGGGCAAAAAAGTATTTAGTCAGCCACCAATTGTGCAAGTTCTCCCACTTAAAAGATGAGAGAGGTCTCCAATTTTCATCATAGGTGTACCTCAACTATGAGAGACAAAATGAGAAAAAAAAAAATCCAGAAAATCACAATGAAGGATTTTTAATGAATTAATTGGTAAATTCCTCGGTAAAATAAGTATTTGGTCAATAACAGAAGTTCATCTCAATACTTTGTTATATACCCTTTGTTGGCAATGACAGAGGTCAAACGTTTTCTGTAAGTCTTCACAAGGTTTTCACACACTGTTGCTGGTATTTTGGCCCATTCCTCCATGCAGATCTCCTCTAGAGCAGTGATGTTTTGGGGCTGTCGCTGGGCAACACGGACTTTCAACTTCCTCCAAAGATTTTCTATGGGGTTGAGATCTGGAGACTGGCTAGACCACTCCAGGACCTTGAAATGCTTCTTACGAAGCCACTCCTTCGTTGCCCGGGCGGTGTGTTTGGGATCATTGTCATGCTGAAAGACCCAGCCACGTTTCATCTTCAATGCCCTTGCTGATGGAAGGAGGTTTTCACTCAAAATCTCATGATACATGGCCCCATTCATTCTTTCCTTTATACGGATCAGTCGTCGTGGTCCCTTTGCAGAAAAACAGCCCCAAAGCATGATGTTTCCACCCCCATGCTTCACAGTAGGTATGGTGTTCTTTCTCCTCCAAACACGACAAGTTGAGTTTTTACAATAAAGTTCTATTTTGGTTTCATCTGACCATATGACATTCTCCCAATCCTCTTCTGGATCATCCAGATGCTCTCTAGCAAACTTCAGATGGGCCTGGACATGTACTGGCTTAAGCAGGGGGACACGTCTGGCACTGCAGGATTTGAGTCCCTGGCGGCGTAGTGTGTTACTGATGTAGCCTTTGTTACTTTGGTCCCAGCTCTCTGCAGGTCATTCACTAGGTCCCCCCATGTGGTTCTGGGATTTTTGCTCACAGTTCTCGTGATCATTTTGACCCCACGGGGTGAGATCTTGTGTGGAGCCCCAGATCGAGGGAGATTATCGGTGGTCTTGTATGTCTTCCATTTTCTAATAATTGCTCCCACAGTTGATTTCTTCACACCAAGCTGCTTACCTATTGCAGATTCAGTCTTCCCAGCCTGGTGCAGGTCTACAATTTTGTTTCTGGTGTCCTTTGACAGCTCTTTGGTCTTGGCCATAGTGGAGTTTGGAGTCTGACTGTTTGAGGTTGTGGACAGGTGTCTTTTATACTGATAATGAGTTCAAACAGGTGCCATTAATACAGGTAATGAGTGGAGGACAGAGGAGCCTCTTAAAGAAGTTGTTAGAGGTCTGTGAGAGCCAGAAATCTTGCTTGTTTGTAGGTGACCAAATACTTATTTTTCCAAGGAATTTACCAATTAATTCATTAAAAATCCTTCAGTGTGATTTTCTGGATTTTTTTTCTCATTTTGTCTCTCATAGTTGAGGTATACCTATGAAGAAAATTGGAGACCTCTCATTTTTTAAGTGGGAGAACTTGCACAATTGGTGGCTGACTAAATACTTTTTTGCCCCACTGTATGAGGATTTGTCGGCATGGCTTGGGTACAGTGTCCCATCCTCACCCACACTTTGCATATTAGGTGATCTAAGTGAAATAAGTATAGGCAAGGATGTCACACATGGTTCTCACCGCCTTATGCACTGCAAAGAAAACTATCCTCATGAATTGGAAATCAAGAAATAATTTATGCATGACTCACTATAATAACTTACTATTAGATTATATTAGCCTGAAGAGTATGTCTGCCTCCTCAAATAATCAATTGGCAGAATTCAATTCTCTCTGGCCCCCTTAATTCTATAACCTGAGGGGTGGTGAGCGGTAATTCGCTTTCCTTGGTGCCTCAGTTGCTGGCTGCGCCCTGACCGCAGGGGGGCCAGTGTTCTGGTGGCTATGCGTCTGGCCTGGAGGGTGGGTTTGGTTGGTTGGGGGGGTTTGCGAGGGGGGTGGGGGGGTGTGGCCCCGGGCCAGCTGGCCTTGCCTCCCGGGTGGGGCTGGGTCTGGCCCTGGGCCCCTGGTGCTGGGGGAAGGAGGGGGACGTTCCCTCCCCTGGGTCAGGTGCCTGCATCCTATAAAAAATATTTACAAAAATGTGAGGGGTATACTCACGTTTGTGAGATACTGTATATAATGTGTACATCACGTATGTGCAGAGCTTTTTTTGGCAAACTGAATATGTTTGACACAACAAAGCGATCAGATGTCTGTTCTGCTTTCCAAGTTGCTAGACAGAACAGGTTAAAAAAATTCTGTTAATTTTAAAGTAGAAAAACACTTACACACACAAACCACACAAGACACTAGCTTTTTTTTTGTTCAACAAACTTGTTTCCCTTTCAAACCAATACTGCAATAATGACACCATGACAACAAATCAGATTTTGTTTTTCATCACTATCGCCATCATTATCTGTGATCATATCATCTTTATGCATATTTAAATGAACTTCTTGTTACACCAAGATGAACAGGCACTACACCAGTTAGGAGATAAAAGTACATCACTAACTATGAACATACATCATCTAGACCGCTATTTGAGGGAAACCACAACAGAAGCTGCTGTTCCCATGTGCATAAGGAAGAGATCAACATAAAAAAGCATTTACATGTACATCTTTTTACTGCCTCAACATGGTTAGGTCTCATTTTTCAACTCAACACAGTTGTACAGTTACAATAGAATATAATCTTTAAATTACATCATCATATACAAATCTGACAGCGTGGGGGTAACATCACGCTCGTATGATACACTGACGATTCCATTGCAGTAAAATTCATATGGTATGGTAGCTATTACTTAATATGTTTTCATTGCTGTTATTTCATGAAACACATTGACATGTATAACACTACATTTTGTCTTAATAGTCAATCACTTGCATTTTTTTAAAACAAGTTTCTGTTACATTTACACACGACTCATACACACTGGATGATAAGGATGACTTCCCTCAGAATATTAACCTGGTAACTGTGGATTATGCATTTCAACCTGTGTGTGTGTATTGTGTTCAGTGTTTTGAAAGTGTGTGTATATGTACATAGATGTGTGTGTGTGTGTGTGTGTGTGTGTGTGTGTGTCTGTCTGTCTGTCTGTCTAGATGATGTGAGACAGTTTTATGATAGGAGTCCTTTTTGCTATGCTGGACAGCTTAACTCTAAGACACAACTTGTGAGCTGGTGATGTGTTTCTCCTCGTGTGTGACGCCCAAACTATGTTAAATCTTGATCCAGACACAGAGCTAAACACATCTATCTGACTGCTGTTGGTCTGGGAGAGGATGGGGGTAGCAATTCAAAGCTTCAACTAAGCAATACAAAGATTTAAATTCAGCTAATAAGAGATTTAGGTGCAACCCGTAGCAAGAGAGAGTGCACTAATCTCATTTATGCAGTTCTCACCATAAAATTTTTCATTTCTAAGCAAACGCAAATTAAAGTTCTATTAATGTCCCATGTGAGGGTCAATTTGCCTGCAGTTTAGTATTGTTGATATGATTTTCTTCATCACACATTAAGTTTAGGCAGGCTTTGAAACAACTACAGTCAGACCTTCAATACAGTGGCTCCATGTTAATATGGGATCTTATTGCACGGAGAGAAAAACATAGTTGATGGTATTGGGTCAGTCTTTGGCTCAGCATGGAAACGGGCCGCATAACTACTAGTGCCTTTTGGGAAGAGGGCAAACAATGACGGCAGAGAACAATGTTTAGACAACATGCCCTCTTCTAAGCCCAAACACCATTACATTCATGTGCACTTGTAGAGGCTTCAGTCTTCAGACAACAGTCTGCAGCACAGTAATGGATCTATATGCCTCTGTTTGGCCTTTGCTCTGGAAACAAAGTCTTAAGCGAGGCAATATTTAAAACCCTTCTCTTAAACTGCAATTGCAGCTACAAGGTGTGACTTAATCCAACTTTGCTCTGTGGGATTAGATCATCCTTTGTATGTAGCAGATTAAAATTAGATCTGAATTACTAAAACAAGAATGAAAGCTTCTGCAAGAACTCTTAAGTCCTTTACATCTTTTGCGTGAAGATGGCTGTGCCAAAAGATCTGTGGTACTAAAAAAAAAAATCAAAACAAAATAATAATATTAATAAAAGTAATGATTAAGCAAAGCAAACAAACTTAAAATCAATTCATGAAACTCCTCTGGTGAAATCAGAAGCACGTACATGTCCAGAAGGATGAGATGCAAAGAAGTGAATTCTGCATTTGTGGTTGAAGTGTTGCATCAAGTTGTAGCCCAAACGAGGCTGCAGGATTCTGGGGGGATGCAAGTTGTTGCATAGCACATGCTGCTATGCAAGTCCAGAAACAGTTAAAAACACATAGCACTCCACACACTGGAAAAGAGGTCGGACCAAATCACAAAGAAAAAACTAAACAAAGGGGGGATACTGTCTGTGGTACTTTTAAAAACTACACAGCATTCCTGATGTAAGAATGATGGCTGATCATACACAGCATTAAAAATGCTACACAAAATGGCATCACACTGTATATACACAATGCAGGTTAGAGAAGCTCATCTTCGTCGAATGGGTATAATTGTTTATATTATCTTCCCATTTTCACAAGAGAACACATTGCAGGACGCTGCAAGTTTAAATAAGCTGCATTATATGTTAAATACAGCTACACAGAAGCAATGTGTTCCTGCACTGTCTTGATGTTATAGCTGAGTGTGTATATACTGGATTAACTGCTGCTCCTGTTTTTAAATGTGTAAGTTCACCCACCCCAAATGCTGGATAAAATATAGCATACTGATATATTGTCTTTTATGTTACTAAGTTTTATTTAGGTTGCTTTGCGCGTCGGTTGGGCAAGGGATGTGTTGCTCTTAAGTCTCTGGCTGTATGCGGGGCAATTGGATGGAACAGTTCAGGCTGTCTCCAATGGCATGTCCTTGTCCCGTAACGAGATTAGATTGGCTCGACATAATTAGCTGGATACAGTCCCTCTCGGCCATTGTCCAGACGACCTCTGCACCAGCCTTGCTCATCTTCGTCTTCAGTCTTGGTCAGTTCATCACCTGTCAAGAAAGATCCCTGCATTAATCAACACAGAACACCTTTAATAAAATACAGTACGATTACTTTACTGCCCCAGATCGAGTGAAACATATCAAATGTATTTAATGTTCACAATTCCTGCCTCCAATGGAATAATCGTATTTATAGCCAAGAGGGTGAGCTCACGGAAAAACTGGACACAAACTGGAGTCAACTTCAAGCTTGTGCTGCAAAGTATGTGAATTGCACCTATAAAAATTTCTCAGCCAGGATTTCACAACTATTCCTTTTCTCCTTTTTTGTTTTTATTTTTAAATATGGAGTACAGGCAGGAAGTCATGTTTAAGCCATGTTTGATCACATAAGTTTCGGTTAGAGCTCTTATCTGTAGAATCGCCACTGTGAAATCGCTTCTACAGACAGCCAAATCATCTAGTGTGTGTGTTGGGAAAGTTACAGTATAGTATTAAAAATTGGTTGAAACTGTCCTATAAGTTCATATTCTTCCATTTTTTAAAAATTGGTTCAGATTTCAAAATCATTTAGTGCTTGGCCAGCCTTTGACATGATTCTAAAACCTGTATCTCACGGAGCATCAAGCATTCACAAATGTAGCAATTTTTGGGTTTCGTCAGGGTTTGTAAGAGATTGCAAAATAGTTTGCAAACAGCTTTTAAGGTCCCAAACAGTTTTTCTTGTCACCAAAAAATGGTGAACATGCAGTTTTGGACATGTTCAAAATTATTGTGTGAATGTATTTTTCAGCTGCAAATGTTTACAAAAAAGTTGTAGGCATCTGCAAACAGTTGTAATATGTTTGAAAATGGTTGTAGCACGTGTCACTAAAGTTCTTTTTGGTTCGCCAAGTATTCAACACAAGCAACTATTTAAGAACCTTTACCACAAAACTGTTTGTGACCTTAAAAACTGTGTGTGAACTGTTTTGCAACCTTTTATGAACCCTGACAAAACCCAATAATAGCAAAGCTTCATGAACGTTCCTCAGCATTCACTGCTCCATGAGAGACTAGTTTAATTTTCTCCAACATTTATCGGAAAAGTTGGCAAATTCAACTAGAAAAGCACTCGGAGAGCGCAGACCTCTGCCAAGCACCACAGTTCCCCCCATACAGTGTTTATTTTTTTCATCCTGTATTTTTTTTCCCCCCAAGTGTTCTGACGATTTTTTGGCAGAGTTGCATGCACAAAAAAAAAAAAAAATATTGAAAAAATATTGAAAATGGCCCTATCTTGCAATGTTAAATTAAAAAAAAAAAAAAAAAAAAAAGGGCAGGGGAGGAAGCCATTCAGACCTGGTAGACCCAAACGTATAGTGAGGGTGTGCTGGGAGCGTCTGGCTGAGGCCCCTGTCCGGGAGGTCTTCAACACCCACCTCCGGAAGAACTTCAACCACATTCCGAGGGAGTCTGGAGACATGGAGTCTGAATGGGCCATGTTCTCCACCTATGTTGTTGAAGCGGCAGCCCAGAGCTGCGGCCGCAAGGTGGTCGGTGCATCTCGTGGTGGCAACCCCCGAACCAAGTGGTGGACACCAGTGGTGAGGGGGGCCATTAAGCTGAAGAAGGAGTCCTATCAAGCTTGGTTGGCTTGTGGGACTCCCGAAGCAGCTGAGGTGTACCGACAGGCCAAGCGGAGTGCAGCTCGGGTGGTTGCTGAAGCAAAAACCCGGGTATGGGAGGAGTTCGGTGAGGTCATGGAACAAGACTTTCGGTCAGCCTCAAAGAGATTCTGGCAAACTGTTCGGCGGCTCAGGAGGGGAAAGCAGCTCCCCGTCCACACTGTGTATGGTGCGGATGGGACACTGTTGACTTTGACTGGGGATATCGTCGGGCGGTGGAAGGAATACTTCGAGGATCTCCTCAGTCCCACTGATACGCCTTCCACAGAGGAAGCAGGGTTTGGGGATGAGGGGAATGACTTGCCTATCACAGGGGCTGAGGTCGCCAAGGTGGTTAAAAATCTCCTTGGTGGACTTCTGGTCTGGACACCATGGTGATAGCAGCTTAACGCTGAAGCTCTCAGACCCAATCCAGGAAAATATCTTGAAAATCGGATTTAACGGATTTTTGGAAGAGTGAAAATCAAAAGACAAAGTCATCATGCCTAAAGGAAAACAGAAGAAATCGACATTTACCAGGCCAGCACACGCATCGGCCGAAGAATCTGATCCGGAGGATTTCCATTCAGAAGACGAGGAGCTGAATGAAGCTAACAAAAAGGTTAGCTTGAAAATGGTATATAATGAATTAAGACGATTTCGCCGAGAGTGTTGGGCCAAATTTCATGAATTCAAAGAAGAATTAAAAAGGACAAACAGCAGAGTGGACCAGGCTGAGAACCAAATCTTGGAAGCAGAGGAAAGAATAAAAGCGCTGGAAGATTCCGTGCTGAATCTACACAAAAGGCAGTCAAGACTAGAGGCTAAGCTAACCGACCAAGAAGGAAGACAGAGAAGAGACAACATAAGAATTCACGGTCTGAAAGAAGGAGTCAAGGATGGTTTCAACACAATGGCGGCATGCGTGGAATCCTTACTGAGAGAGAAGCTGGATATTCCCCAATCCACCGACTTGAAGATAGAAAGGGCGCACCGTACATTAGCACCTTGGCCGGCGGCGGAAGCGCCTCCACGCTCGGTGGTGGTGAAGTTTTCCAACTCCAAAATAAAAGAAGAGGTTGTAAGACTGGCTTGGCAGAAAAAAGGATTTATGCACCAAGAGAGAAAAGTTTTCGTGGAGCACGATTACGCCCCGGAGGTCCTTAAAAAGCGTCGGGAATACAACGACGCTAAAAAGGTTCTACGAGAGAAAAAATTGCGCTTCCAGACGCCATTTCCGGCGAAGTTAAGGGTTTTCTACAGGGCAGAGACATGTCTCTATAACTCGGCGGAAGAAGCAACCGAAGATATGGCGAGAAGAGGACTCCCGGTAACGGTGTTTAAACCCGCAGCAGACCCGATCGAAAGGATCAAGGCTCAAACGTGGTCCACACAGAGACCCTCAAAACTCACGGGCCAGCAGTGGGAATCCCAGCGTCAGAGCTACAAGGAAGAACTGGCCGTTTACAGGAGGGAATAACGTTTTTTGTTTTTTTTTAGTCAGTCTGCACATCCAACCCCCCTTCTACAAGGTAACAAACATTAAAGGAGATGCAGAATCAGCATGTGGTAAAACATTTCATGGTACAGTCATAATATTAGAAACAAATAAGTCTTAAAAAAAACAAAACAAAAAAAAAAATTGTTAAAATAGAAATGTGACAATGATCCACATGTTCTCCCCACACTAACAAATACTGTTGCTGTGATGGTGGTGGGAGGGTGCACACAATTTCATAAGGTATAGGCATTTAAAAAAAAAAAATCATTACAAGTTCGGATTGGGATCTGAAATTCACGTTAAAAACATGGGACAACTTACAGGGGTAAGAGAGGGCCCTCAACACGTAACAGAGTTTGAGGAATTTCCCTCAGAGCCTACACTCCATCAAGGCTCTTCTAAAGTCACTAAAAAGACCTCAGCTCAGGAAGTTCTTTTGTCAGTTTTTTGTTTTAAAGTTTTTTACACAATGTTCTTAATGTTTTTTATGTTCTTAATGTTCTTTCAGTTTCTGAGTAGCATAAAAAAGGACCACCACACTGTTATACTAAATAAGACAACACAATGGAGAAACAGGGTGTAACCAAAATAATCTCACATAATGTAAAGGGGATCCTGAATCCGGTTAAAAGATCCAAGATTCTAGGCAAAATGAAAAAAGACAAAGCAGGAATAATACTTTTACAAGAAACCCACCTAACAGACGTGGAGCACACTAAACTCAATAGACAAGGGTTTAAAATGATCTCTTCATCTTCATATAAGTCAGGGAGGAGGAGGGGAGTAGCGACATTGATCTCAACCAAAATTACATTTGAAAAAAAGTCAGAACACAAAGATAAAGAAGGGAGATACAGTTTGGTAATTGGGCGGCTAGAGGGAGAAGATATCACCCTGCTGAATGTATATGCACCTCCAGGGGCTAACTGGAAATTTTATAAAAATGTATTTGACCTAATGATAACTAAAGCCCAAGGTTTAGTGATATGTGGTGGAGACTTCAGTCTAAGACTGAATCCATACTGGGATGCATCAGGTAATTCTCCACATCAAAATAATACTCAAAGTAGAAAAACTCGGATGCTACTAAAAGAAATGGGAATCTGTGATGTGTGGAGGGAATTCAACCCCAGTGTAAAAGATTATACATTTTACTCAGCGCCACATTCATCATACTCAAGGATTGACTATTTTTTTATGTTTAATAGAGACATTGGAAGAGTAAAAACATGTAAAATAGGACTGATGGATCTCTCCGACCACAGTCCGATCTATATGGACTTAAGTACCCAAAAATTCACAAATAATACATTTTCTTGGAGGTTGAATTCAAATGTCCTGAAAGGACCACTGAAAGATGAATTGGAATCAGATATTCTCAGATATTTGGAAGAAAATGATAATGGAGAAGTATCCCCTTTAATACTGTGGGATGCATGCAAAGCTGTAATAAGGGGAAAGATTATCGCAAAACTGGCAATCCAAAAGAAACTGAGACAAGAAAAACTAACCACATTAGAGTCAGAACTTAAGAACCTAGAAAAAGAGCACAAAGACAACACTCATTCTAATGACTCGCTCAAAATTAAGGAAATTAAAAAACAGATAAATGAGATCTACACAATAGAAATCCAGAAGAAACTCACATTTCTGAAACAAAAATACTATGAAGCAGGCAGCAAATCGGCAAAATTACTAGCCTATAAACTGAGGAAACAACAAACGGAAAGAGCAATCTACAAAATCAGAGACCCAGTATCAAAGGAAATAAAATTCAGAATTCAGGATATTCTTAAAAGCTTCGAGAACTACTATAAGAACTTGTACTCCCTCAAAAAACATAAAAACTCATCTGAAGCATTCCTAAACACATTAAACCTTCCCCAACTTACCGAGTCTCAAAATAAAACACCATCCATCCATCCATCCATCTTCTACCGCTTTTCCGGAGGTCCGGGTCGCGGAGGCAGCAGTTCAAGCAGAGAAGCCCAGACTTCCCTCTCCCCAGCCACCTGCTCCAGCTCTTCAGAGGGGATACCAAGGCGTTCCCAGACTAGCTGGGAGACATAGTCTCTCCACCGAGTCCTGGGTCTGCCCCGGGGTCTCCTCCCAGTGGGACGTGCCTGAAACACCTCAAGTGGGAGGCGTCCAGGAGGCATCCTAATCAGATGCCCATACCACCTCAACTGACTCCTTTCAATGTGGAGGAGCAGCGGTTCTACTCTGAGCCTCTCCCGGATGACTGAGCTCCTCACCCTATCTCTGAGGGTGAGTCCAGCAATCCTACGGAGAAAGCTCATTTCAGCCGCTTGTATCCGCGATCTCGTTCTTTCGGTCATTACCCAAAGCTCGTGACCATAGGTGAGAGTAGGAACGTAGATTGACTGGTAAATCGACAGCTTTGCCTTAGAACTAAGCTCCCTCTTCACCACAACAGACCGGTACAACGTCCGCATCACTGCAGATGCTGCTCCAATCCGTCTGTCGATCTCTCGCTCCATTTTCCCCTCACTCGTGAACAAGACCCCAAGATACTTAAACTCCTCCACTTGGGGCAGGAGCCTGTCCCCAACCCGGAGAGGACAATCCACCTTTTTCCGGCTGAGGACCATGGACTCGGACTTGGAGGTGCTGATTCTCATCCCAGCCGCTTCACACTCAGCGGCAAACCGTCCCAGCAAGAGCTGTAGGTCATTGCTGGATGAAGCCAACAGGACAACATCATCTGCAAACAACAGAGATGAGATCCTGTGGTCACCAAGCATGACACCCTCCATTCCCTGGCTGCGCCTAGAAATCCTGTCCATAAAAATTATGAACAGGACCGGTGACAAAGGGCAGCCCTGGCGGAGTCCAACTCTCACTGGGAATGACTCCGACCGAGTGTTGGCAATGCGAACTAAACTCTCACAACGGTCGTACAGAGACCGAATAGCTCGTAACAACAAGCCCGATACCCCATACTCCCGAAGCACCCCCCACAAAAATCCACGAGGGACGCGGTCAAATGCCTTCTCCAAGTCCACAAAACACATGTAAACTGGTTGGGCAAACTCCCACGAACCCTCAAGAATTCTCGAGAGGGTAAAGAGCTGGTCCGATGTGCCACGGCCAGGACGAAAACCACATTGCTCCTCCTGAATCCGAGGTTCGACCAACGGCCGGACTCTCCTCTCCAGTACCTTGGCATAGACCTTCCCAGGGAGGCTGAGGAGTGTGATCCCTCTAAAGTTGGAGCACACCCTCCGGTCCCCTTTTTTGAAGAGAGGAACCACCACCCCGGTTTGCCATGCCAAA
Source organism: Pholidichthys leucotaenia (assembly GCA_020510985.1). Lineage (NCBI taxonomy): Eukaryota > Metazoa > Chordata > Actinopteri > Cichliformes > Pholidichthyidae > Pholidichthys > Pholidichthys leucotaenia. The sequence continues at coordinate 288,224,521 of CM035843.1, read as the reverse complement.
GGCACTGCCCCCGACCTCCACGCAATGTTGCAGAGGCGTGTCAACCATGACAACCCAACAACATCCAGGGCCTTGAGGTACTCGGGGCGAATCTCGTCCACCCCCGGGGCCCGGCCACCAAGGAGATTTTTAACCACCTTGGCGACCTCAGCCCCTGTGATAGGCGAGTCATCCCCCTCGTCCCCAAACCCTGCTTCCTCTGTGGAAGGCGTATCAGTGGGATTGAGGAGATCCTCGAAGTATTCCTTCCACCGCCCGACGATATCCCCAGTTGAAGTCAACAGTGTCCCATCCGCACCATACACAGTGTGGACGGGGAGCTGCTTTCCCCTCCTGAGCCGCCGAACAGTTTGCCAGAATCTCTTTGAAGCCGACCGAAAGTCTTGTTCCATGGCCTCACCGAACTCCTCCCATACCCGGGTTTTTGCTTCAGCAACCACCCGAGCTGCACTCCGCTTGGCCTGCCGGTACACCTCAGCTGCTTCGGGAGTCCCACAAGCCAACCAAGCTTGATAGGACTCCTTCTTCAGCTTAATGGCCCCCCTCACCACTGGTGTCCACCACTTGGTTCGGGGGTTGCCACCACGAGATGCACCGACCACCTTGCGGCAGCAGCTCTGGGCTGCCGCTTCAACAACAGAGGTGGAGAACATGGCCCATTCAGACTCCATGTCTCCAGACTCCCTCGGAATGTGGTTGAAGTTCTTCCGGAGGTGGGAGTTGAAGACCTCCCGGACAGGGGCCTCAGCCAGACGCTCCCAGCACACCCTCACTATACGTTTGGGTCTACCAGGTCTGAATGGCTTCCTCCCCTGCCATCGGATCCAACTCACCACCAGGTGGTGATCAGTTGACAGCTCTGCACCTCTCTTTACTCGGGTGTCCAAGACATACGGTCGCAGGTCTGATGATACGATAACAAAATCGATCATCGACCTGCGGCCTAGGGTGTCCTGGTGCCAGGTGCACATATGGACACCCTTATGCTTGAACATGGTGTTCGTTATAGACAGACTGTGGTTAGCACAGAAGTCCAATAACTGAACACCACTCGGGTTCAGATCGGGCAGGCCGTTCCTCCCAATCACCCCCCTCCAGGTTTCACTGTCGTTGCCCACGTGCGCATTGAAGTCCCCCAGTAGGACAATGGAGTCTCCAGGAGGAGTACCCTCCAGCACCCCAGTCACAGACTCCAAAAAGGGTGGGTACTCTGAAACATCATTTGGTGCATAGGCACAAATGATGGTCAGGACCCGTTTCCCAACCCGAAGGCGCAGGGAAGCAACCCTTTCGTCCACCGGGGAAAACTCCAATATAGAGGCAGCAAGGTGGGGCGATACAAGAATACCTACCCCTGCTCGTCGCCTCTCGCCCGGGGCAACTCCAGAAAAGGCCAAGCTCCAGCCCCTCTCCAGGAGACTGGTTCCGGAACCGGAGCTGTGTGTTGAGGTGAGGCCGACTATGTCTAGCCGGTATCGCTCAATCTCGTACACCAGCTCAGGCTCCTTCCCCACCAGAGAGGTGACATTCCACGTACCAAAAGCCAGTTTAGAAAGCTTGGGATCAGTCCGCCAAGGTCTCCGCTTTTGACTGCCACCTAATCCACATAGCACCGGACCTCCATGATCCCTCCTGCAGGTGGTGAACCTACTGGAGGGCGGACCCATGTAACTCCTTCGGGCTGAGCCCGGCCGGGTCCCATGGGTGGAAACCCGGCCACCAGACGCTAGCCTTCGAGCCCCTCCCCCAGGCCTGGCTCCAGGGTGGGGCCCCGGTAACCCCATACCGGGCGGGGTACACTGAATCCTTGATATACAATTTATCATGAGAGTCTGTTGGATCGTTCTTCGTCTGGCCCTTCACCCAGGACCAGTTTGTCTTGGGAGACCCTATCAGAGGCAAATTGCCCCGGACAACATAGCTCCTGGGATCACTGGGGCACGCAAACCCCCCCACCACGATAAGGTGACGATCCATGAGGGGGAAAATAAAACACTACTGTCAGAAATACAACCTAAAGAATTAGAAAAAGCAATTATGAAACTTAAAGCTAACAAATCCCCAGGAGCAGATGGCTATACAGCAGAGTGGTACAAAACCTTTAAACAGCAAATATCTCCTCTCCTCCTGAAAACATTTAACTATGTCCTCCACACAGGGGAAATCCCCCCTCCTGGAGAGAAGGGGTCATTGCAGTCATACCTAAACCTGAAAAGGATAAACTAGAATGCTCCAACTACAGTCCTGTATTAAATCAGGACTATAAGCTTTTTACCACTATCCTTGCCGAAAGGTTAGAAAACATACTGACAGACTTAATTAATTTAGACCAAACAGGTTTTATAAGACAAAGACAGACACAAGACAACATTAGACGCACTTTACACATAATTCATCATATAAAAAAATATAACTTAAATGCAGTCATATTGGGATTAGATGCTGAAAAAGCATTCGATTCGGTTGACTGGTCTTTCCTATATAGAATCTTATCCAGTTTCAATTTTCATAACAACTTCATTATAACTATCCAGGCATTATATAAAAAACAAACAGCTAAAATAAGGATTAACGGTAATTTATCATCATCTTTTGAGCTGGAAAGAGGATGTCGGCAGGGCTGCCCCTTGTCTCCACTGCACTTTGCAATCTTCATAGAACCTCTGAGCCAATGGATAAGACAGAATCAAAAAATTCAAGGTATTACACTTGGTCAGAAGGAACATAAAATAGCACTCTTTGCTGATGACATTTTAACATACCTGGGGCAGCCGGACACCTCTTTTCCAGAATTAATCTCAGTTTTTTCAGAGTATGGAGATTTATCGGGGTACGAACTAAACATGCATAAAACCCAAGTTTTAACATTCAACTGTGACCCAAATCAATATTTACTAAGCAAACTCAAAACTAACTGGGAGATGGAATCTATGAAATATCTGGGGGTCAATATCCCAAAACAACTCAACAAAATTATAACACTAAACTATGATCCACTGGTGGCAAAAATAACATCTGATCTAGCAAGATGGAATATGATACCATTCTTAGGTACTGCACAAAGAATTGAAGCAGTCAAAATGAATATACTTCCACGTCTTCTATACCTTTTCCAAACAATACCGGTAGAACCTCCCAAAAAAACATGGCAGGAACTGGACAGAAGGATCTCAAGATTCATATGGCAGGGCAAGAGACCTAAAATCAGATATAGAACCCTACAGCTAAACAAAGACAAAGGTGGGCTCGCGCTGCCAAATATCAGGGACTATTTTAAAGCCGCACAAATTAAAACTTTAGTAGAGATATGTAACCCAGTCTACACTGCACAATGGAAGGAGATGGAATGCCAAATAACAAGTGACATCCCCCTACAGGCGATAATAGGGAACAATGCCTTACCTAAACTTTTGAATAACACTAACCCGTGGATAGAGACCTCGCTAAAAATTTGGTTAAGATAGTCAGAGAGAATCAAACTAAAGAGCCCTATCGATTTCTGCAATGGATTGCCTATGATCAAGACTTTACTCCTAATAAAACAGACACTAGATTTAAAAAGTGGAAAGAGAACGGACTGATAAAATATTACGATTTTTTTAAAGGGCAAATTTTAAGAAGTTTTGAAGACTTGAAAAAACAAGGTCTAATAAACCAAGACCTTTACAGGTTCTTTCAGCTTAGACACCACATAAACAATATACTTAAAAAGGAGGATTTGGAAAGGGCCCAGTCAGGTGTTCTGAAGGTCTTCTTATGGCATATAAAGGGATCCCAGGGATCAGATACATCTCTAAAATATACCAAGGTCTTCAAGACTTAAAAGGAGACAACACATCATATATAAAAGAGAGATGGGAAAAAGAGGGGAATTTCACTTTACAACTGGAAATATGGGAAAAGCTAAATAAACAGCAATGGAAATGTACCTCTTCCCTGCAGTGGAGAGAATTTGGATGGAAAAATTTGGTAAGACTTTTCAGAACACCTGCACAAAACAAATTTACTCATAAGGGGTTGAATTGTTGGCGCTTGTGTGGTGAAGAGACTGCAAATCATTTTCATGTGTTTTGGTCATGCCCAGTTATCCATCAATATTGGACCAATGTATAGACAATATTGGGGAAAATATTCAAAATAACAGTTCCCTTTTCTTTTGTAACTTTGTATTTGGGTTTACTACCGGATTCACTGGAAAGACGAGGAGAAAAATACTTATTCACTGTTTTAATATTGGCAAGTAAAAAAGCTCTAACTAAAAAATGGATGTTGAAGGACTGTCCTACACCTGAAGATTGGATTAACGTGATTCAAGACATTTACTCGATGGAAAAGTTGACATTCGCATTGAGACAGGACATGGATGGGTTCTTGAACTTTTGGCAACCCTGGATCGCATATGTGTCTTCCATTAGATCTAATCTTTGACAAACACAATTTCCATAATGGCACCGCTCTTTGTTCCAACGCTACTCAGATGCTCTTTTATTTTTATTCATTTATTTATTTTTATTTTTTATTTTTTGTTTGTTTGTTCGTTTTTTGCTCTTTTTTTTCTGTTCTCTTTAATTTCACTTTTTCTTTCACTTAAAAAAAGGGGTGTTGTAATAATTATTCCTCCAATGTTTTCAAATAACAAAAAATAAGGGAACGTGATGAAAACGTAAACAACGCAATGCTGTAATGACATGTATACCCTTTACAAAAACTTAAAAAAAAAAAAAAAATCTCCTTGGTGGCCGGGCCCCGGGGGTGGACGAGATTTGCCCTGAGTACCTCAAGGCCCTGGATGTTGTTGGGTTGTCACGGTTGACACGCCTCTGCAACATTGCGTGGAGGTCGGGGGCAGTGCCTTTGGCATGGCAAACCGGGGTGGTGGTTCCTCTCTTCAAAAAAGGGGACCGGAGGGTGTGCTCCAACTTTAGAGGGATCACACTCCTCAGCCTCCCTGGGAAGGTCTATGCCAAGGTACTGGAGAGGAGAGTCTGGCCGTTGGTCGAACCTCGGATTCAGGAGGAGCAATGTGGTTTTCGTCCTGGCCGTGGCACATCGGACCAGCTCTTTACCCTCTTGAGAATTCTTGAGGGTTCGTGGGAGTTTGCCCAACCAGTTTACATGTGTTTTGTGGACTTGGAGAAGGCATTTGACCGCGTCCCTCGTGGATTTTTGTGGGGGGTGCTTCGGGAGTATGGGGTATCGGGCTTGTTGTTACGAGCTATTCGGTCTCTGTACGACTGTTGTGAGAGTTTGGCTCGTATTGCCAACACTCGGTCGGAGTCATTCCCAGTGAGAGTTGGACTCCGCCAGGGCTGCCCTTTGTCACCGATCCTGTTCATAATTTTTATGGACAGGATTTCTAGGCGCAGCCAAGGAACGGAGGGTGTCATGCTTGGTGACCACAGGATCTCATCTCTGTTGTTTGCAGATGATGTTGTCCTGTTGGCTTCATCCAGCAATGACCTACAGCTCTTGCTGGGACGGTTTGCCGCTGAGTGTGAAGCGGCTGGGATGAGAATCAGCACCTCCAAGTCCGAGTCCATGGTCCTCAGCTGGAAAAAGGTGGATTGTCCTCTCCAGGTTGGGGACAGGCTCCTGCCCCAAGTGGAGGAGTTTAAGTATCTTGGGGTCTTATTCACGAGTGAGGGGAAAATGGAGCGAGAGATCGACAGACGGATTGGAGCAGCATCTGCAGTGATGCGGACGTTGTACCGGTCTGTTGTGGTGAAGAGGGAGCTTAGTTCTAAGGCAAAGCTGTCGATTTACCAGTCAATCTACGTTCCTACTCTCACCTATGGTCACGAGCTTTGGGTAATGACCGAAAGAACGAGATCGCGGATACAAGCGGCTGAAATAAGCTTTCTCCGTAGGATTGCTGGACTCACCCTCAGAGATAGGGTGAGGAGCTCAGTCATCCGGGAGAGGCTCAGAGTAGAACCGCTGCTCCTCCACATTGAAAGGAGTCAGTTGAGGTGGTATGGGCATCTGATTAGGATGCCTCCTGGACGCCTCCCACTTGAGGTGTTTCAGGCACGTCCCACTGGGAGGAGACCCCGGGGCAGACCCAGGACTCGGTGGAGAGACTATGTCTCCCAGCTGGTCTGGGAACGCCTTGGTATCCCCTCTGAAGAGCTGGAGCAGGTGGCTGGGGAGAGGGAAGTCTGGGCTTCTCTGCTTGAACTGCTGCCTCCGCGACCCGGACCTCCGGAAAAGCGGTAGAAGATGGATGGATGGATGGATGGAAAAAAAAAAGGTATCCTTTAAAAAATTCCTGGATCCAGACGGTGATCCGGATCACCACCAAAATGTAATCATCTGTAGGATACCCCATTTCTGACAATCTCTGAAAATTTCATGAAAATCCATCCATAACTTTTTGAGTTATCTCGCTAACAAACAAACAAACAAACAAACAAACAAACAAACAAACAGACAGACAGACAGACAGACAGACAAACCAACGCCGATGAAAACATAACCTCCTTGGCGGAGGTAAAAATTGCTATGTTCATCAGCATTTGCTGCTCCAGGAGATACTATCCTCAAAAGAAATGATAAATCGCATCCACGAAGTATCAGGCATCAAAGTTTTTCTTTTTCTTCCTTCGACTGCTCAATTTAGGGGTTGCCACAGCGGATCATCTTACCTCCTGAACACTCTTCACATGCTCTTCCTTCAAGATTACGCCTACTCCATTTCTCTTCCTAGCTACATTATGGTAGAACAGTTTAAATCCACCTCCAATGCTCGTAGCCTTGCTTCCCTTCCATCTGGTTTCTTGAACACACAGTATATCGACCTTTCTTCTCTCCGTCATATCAGCCAACTCTCTGCCTTTACCATAGTCCCTACATTTAACGTCCCTACTCTCACCTTCACACTTCTACCTTTCCTTTTCTCTCTCCCTCCTAACGTACCTTCCCCCTCTCCTCCTCCTCGATCTTCGACCAACAGTAGCCCAATGTCCACCAGCCCCCTGTTGGTTAACAGCACCGGTGGCAGTCATTGTTAACCCGAGCCTCGACTGATCCGGTATGAAAGGCTCATTCGTCATGGTCCGCAAGTTTGATTTGGTAAAGGTTTTACATCGGATGCCCTTCCTGACACAACCCTCTGGCTTGTACACTGGCTTGTCCACCCCCTGTGGCTGGGTTTATCGAGCATCAAAGTTAAAATTCATAAAAATTCAAGTCTCACCATTCAACAAAATTTCATCCAGTCTTTAATACTAAGAATAAAGAGTTAAAATGTGAATATGATGTCCCATCTTATTCAAACTGCTCAAAGCTGAGAGGATGAAATAGTCTTATGTGCTCTTTTTCTGGATGTATGGGTTGTGTGTGTATATTCTGTTTATTACGCTGGTATTTGGTTTTCAAATTTGGCATTTAGATATTCACCTTCTCATTAAAACTGCTCGACTTTAATGCAAGTAAATTACAAATTTACCTCTAACAAATTTGCCAAAATAATTTTCCTCCAAAATTTGCATAAAATTTACATAAATTCACAAGAAAAAGTTGCAATTTGCAAGTTAGAAAATTTAGAAAAAAAAACAACGCTTCAAATGTACATGAAGAAATTTATGAACAGGAAAGAAAAAAGTGAAATTTGCCTGACAAAAATTGCAAATTTATCAGACAGAGTCCTAACTTTAAAAGAATAGCTACTGTATGAATAAAAAAAATTAAAGATTACAAGGGAAAAATATGTATCGACAAGACATGTAAATTGACAAGAAAAAAGATCTCTATTGTACAAGGAAAGCTGCAAATCTATGAGAAGACACTGCAAGAAAACATTACGGAGCAATATGATAAAGCTCCAAATTTATAAGAAAAGTCACATTTCTGAAAAACATTGCCTATGTTTACATGGACACAATAAACTGATTATATTTCGGTTTCCGGAGCTATCTGAATTTTCAAATTATGTAAACAGAATGATCGGATAAAGGATATTATCAGTTTATGAGAAATCACATGAACACACAAAGTTTGTTTTCCAATAATCCCGGAATTCAGTGCATGTAAACACGTCAAATATGATTATTACCATTATCTGATTATTCCTAGTTATCAAATTATTGGGACCATGTAACCGGGCTCAATGATGAGGTAGAATAAACAGAATATTTGGATATTTTGGATTGCTCTTGAATATTCAGTCTCAAAACTGGTATTGAGGGCAGCCCTAGTTATGTGTTAGATATTGAAAGCAATTTTTAACTGAAAGTTGAGATATTTTTAAGAGCCTATGCACATGCTGTACTTGTAACTATGAGCTGTGAAATGTGAATTCACAGACCCATGAAGGTCCCCATGACTGGGGGAGGATTTCATATTTAAAAGAAATTAGGCTTTACACGTACTCAAGGAACTTTTTCCACAAAATGACAATTTACTCGGTAGCTTTATGGCAGGCTACTTGTTCTCTTACTTGAATACATTCATGAAGAACAACTGTCTAAGGAAAGCCCTGATGATTAACATGACTTTTCATTAAAATAATGTACAGAGAAATATGACTTGTGCTTACCAGAAGTGACTGCATTTTTAGTCCTTTTTATTTCATTGACATCAGAGTTAAAACCATTGTTCATCTACATATTCTGGCTCAGGGAATATTTAGCACAAGTACCATTTCTGTTTGCTCTACCCACCTTTGCTTGTATTATATGATCTTGTGTAAATTTTCCAGCCTCCATATAGCATAAACATTGTAAATCACTTCAAAAGCGTCACGGTTAATCACCTGCTTTGAAGGAAAGCTCATCTTGTTCCTGGCCTTCATAGTCATAGAGAGCACGCACGCGGACCCCTTTCCCAGTGCTGGAGTCATCTTCAAATGAATTCCCGTTGCCACCATTCTCGTTGCCTGAGTATGCAGCGGGCTGCTCGTCATCAGACCACTCAGCTGAATAAGCTTGGTTCTTATCGTAGCTACTCACACTGCAGGAAAGAAACAATAGAAGGTGAATCCGAGTATCCAAAACAAAATATTTACAGGTTTTAGAGACAAAATCTTAACAAATTTTATGGAATGTGCAAATCAAGACAACACTGACAGTTAATTCGTCAGAGGAAGTATGGGGGATATGTAAAAATCAGAATTATTAAGAGTACAAGCAAAATTAAAGGTAAATAAAAAATATATATTGTATCATATTTGATTTAACTAACTAACTAACTAACTAACCTGCACTTATATAGCGCTTTTCTAGTCACAAAGACCACTCAAAGCGCTTTCATTAATACTAACCCTCTATTCTAAGGGCCCATAGGAAACAGATATCTAGGGACAATTTAGAACAGCCAATTAACCTAACATGCATGTTTTTTTTGGCATGTGGGAGGAAACCGGAGAAATCCCGGAGTAAACCCACGCAACATGGGGAGAACATGCAAACTCCACACAGATCACTGTTGGTCGGGGGCTGGGATCGAACCCACGATCCCACGATAGATTTAAAGTAATAACTAAAATTTTTGCAGAAATGTTTACATCTTATGCTTAAACTGAGTTTTTAAGTGAAATCACATTTGAATTCATGAAATGACCAGTTTTGTTCATAGAAAACAAAACTCATATTTTAGTGAATTACAATCATTCTAAACTGAGAGGTGGGTTCCTGCTGTTTGAAATTTGTATGACGGCACAACTTTTCTTTATATAAGTAAAAATTTTAATTGGAGGTGCCTTGAATTTGGAAAGAAGACTGGTAAGAAGAAAGACGAACTCAAGAAACTGAAATCATTTAAATGTGTGAGCTGTGTATTTAAAAATAAACTGATGAGAAGAAAAGGAAGGAATGATAAAGAACTTCTAGTGGAAATCCACAAGTCAGAGCTTACCAGACCCTACTGTCAGAATCATTTTAATTCAATTTATAGCTGAACTAATGATAAGTTGTAGCCCTAATTGGTCAGACCTGTAAAACCAGTCTACCTGTACGTTATTGTAAAATGAACACATGCTGAAAAGAGTCATAAAAATGCCTCAACTGTCTTAAAATGGCTCAATCATCATGCTGTCATGATCCTGGGGCACGAGTGGTTACGTGCCCAGTCTCTAGTTTAAGTTCAGTCTTTCTCTGTCTGTTTCTGTTATTTTGTCCGGTTATTGTCATTGTGCATTTGCAGTAATGTTCACATGTTGGGGTTAAGTTGTTGTTGTTTTATTATGGTTTCCGGTTATGTTTTATTTTGACAGTGCTGTGCAGCTTCCGGCTGTCAAACTAGTCGGAGCTGCACACCTGTTATTCATTGTTATTTTCTCCACTCATGTATCCACACCTGTCACTGATTATGTACTGCATATAAGGGCGCGGCAAATCTCTGTGGTTTGTCATGTCCTTCTACCACATGTACCCGTCCTCAGGAACAGGCTACTGAGTGTGTTTGGATCTAGCTGTCGAGGAGAGTAGGTGAGCTCCATCCAGGTATGTTTGTCCCTTATTTCCAGCTGTGAGCCCTGCTGCTTTTGGAAGAGCTCCGGCTGGATTCTGCCCCTGGCCAGGCGTCCCCTGGCTTCCGTCCCCCTGTAAGTTGAGCTCCACTCTCCTCCAGCGTTCGTCATTTTGTATTTGCCTTGCACTTCATGATTTAGTTTTTGCATGTTCACGTTCTTGTCTGTTTTTATGTGAATAAATGTGTGAACTCACAGACAGCATTTGGTGTCCTACTTTCACCCATGAAATGGGCGTTCATGACAAAAGGACACGACCACTTGGACACCAGCCTCTGTGGGTTTAGCAATTTTTCTTTCCCTGTGATTACGTTTTTTCCTTTTTTTGTCATCATACGCCTCCTGAGATGTCAGCAGGCGAAAGACAGTTTTCATGAGGTTTAGGGTGGGAGCTCTGCGCTGCGCTCCGGGAAGTGGATGGATTATGGATCATAATATTCTACTTGATAGATTAGAACACTATGTTGGACTTAATGGAACTTTGTTGCAGTGGTTTAGATTTTATTTATCTGATAGGTTCCAGTTTGTTCATGTCAATAATGAGTTTTCTTCCAACTCAAAGCTCAGTCATGGAGTTCCACGGGGATCTGTGCTAGGCCCTACTCTTTTTATTTTATATATACTTCCGTTGGGCAACTTTATTAGAAAGCACTGTATACATTTTCATTGTTATGCAGATGACACACAATTATACTTGTCAATGAAGCCAGATGATAGTGATCAATTAACCAAGTTAGAGGCCTGTCTTAAGGAAATCAAAGCTTGGATGACTTGTAATTTCCTGCTATTAAATTCAGATAAGACTGAAGTCATTCTTGTTGGTCCAAAAAAACCTTAGAAATACCTTTCCATATCAAACTTAGTTTGGATGCGGTTACTCTTTCTCTGAATAGTTCTGTGAGGAACCTTGGAGTTATTTTTGATCAAGATCTGTTTTTCAATTCTCATATTAAATTTGTTTCTAAGACTGCCTTCTATCATTTGCGTAATATTGCCAAGATTAGGAGCATCTTGTCTCAGAGTGATGCTGAGAAACTGATCCATGCTTTTGTTAGCTCTTGATTAGATTATTGTAACTCTTTAGCTATTGTACTAGCTATTGTAGCTCTCTTAGCTACAATGCTCTGCACTGTGTGTTTATATACTCATATATTTATTCCATCCAGCTACAATGCTCCGCACTCTCTCTCTCTCTCTCTGAGTGGGCGTGGTCGTGAGTGCGAGCTAAGAGCGTGTGACAGCGTGAGTGAATTATTTCAAACTTTTCTCAATCTTTTTGTGTTTAAGGTGTTTTTTTGTTAAATAATCTTAATTTTTGTTGTTTTCTGTAGCTGGGGTGGGGTAGGCGTTTTGGGAGGGGGGTTTCTGCTGCCAGCTCTGCTGGTCAGCATGGTTTTGGAGCGAGGCTCCGGGTTTGAGAAGCTGAAACGCCGGCATGCTGAGAATGAATAGTGCCGTGGTGATTTTCCTTGATAGTGTTGAAAAAGTTAACCAGGTAGTGGAGAGCGGGGTTGTGATTAAAGACACACTGGTTCCTGTTCTGTCTCTGGTAAATCCCGCGAAGAGAATTACGATCTCGAATGTCCCACCATTTTTAAAGAATGAGCTGTTGGAGAAGGAGCTGTCGAGACACGGGCAGCTTTTGTCCCCGATTAAGCATATCCCTCTCAGTTGTAAGTCCCCGCGTTTAAAGCATGTCATGTCTTTTAGGCGACAGGTGCTCATGATTTTAAAGAATAGCGAGGAAAGCCTCAACCTCGTATTTAAATACCGGATTGACGGCTTTGATTATACCATCCACGTCACCTCTGACAATATGAAGTGTTTCGGCTGCGGAATGGAGGGACACTTGATTCGATCGTGCCCTCAGGGAGTGGGGGGTGATCACTCGGGGGAGGCCGCTAGTGCGGCCTCGGGGCCGTTTGGTGACGGAGTGGCTTTGCCGCTCTCCGAGGCTGACGGCGCAGTAGCGCCGTCAGGCGCTTCGGCCAAGGCCGTGGGGCTGTCAAGCGGCGGCGCTTCGGCCGAGGCCGCGAGGCTGTCTGGCGGCGGGGCGGCTTTGCCGCCCTCCGCAGCCAGCCTGTCGATCATAAATGAAACAGCAGCTAAAGTTAAAGCACATCGCAGGGCTGCTGCACAGACCAACATTGTGGACAAGGGTGAGATTACCGAGAGGGATCACGCTGAGGATCAGACAGATGAGCCAAATGAGGCCCAGGTAGATGGTGGGACTAGAAAAATGAATATAAAACCACAGCACAGGGTGAGTGAAAGACAAGAAGAGACAGCTACCAGGGTGGCTGAGTCAGTGTTGGAGGACGAGGATGACATCGAAATAGATGAAGAGTTATGTAAAATCTCCATCAAGCGGAAGAATTTGGAAACCAAACAGCTGAGGAGCAAAGTAAAAAGGGTTGTCAAAGACAGTTCTGAGGTTTCTCTATCTCAGCCAGATTCTTATGCTGGGTCTGAGATAGAGAGTGATGGTGAAAGTAGTGATGATGGGGCCAGTGGAGGCGCAAAATGTCCTGCAAAATACAGAAGTTTTTGCAGGACACTAAGGGATCCAGATTGATTAAAGTTGAAAGCTTCTTCCCCGATCTAAAACGTTTTGTTGACTCTGCTCGGGCCTACATGAAAAATAGGGGAGAGCTTGAGCAGGAAAGTTTTACTGATCAGGAGGTCTACAGACTAAAAAAGCTTGTGCTAAAAGTTAAGAACCAAATTGCCCAGGATGATTAGTCTTTTATCACTCATTCTTTCTTTTCTGTTTTTGTATTGGCTTTGCCCTCTTATATACATGTGTAGTTTTAATTTTGGCACACTCAACATCAATGGAGCAAGAGAAATGTCCAAGCGAGCGTGTGTTTTTACTCTTGCAGAATGCAAGAAAATTAATGTTCTGTTTGTTCAGGAGACTCATAGTTCTGAGGACAATGCTGCTGACTGGAGGAGGGAATTTCAAGGGGAAATTATTCTTAGTCATAAAAGCAGCAACAGTGGTGGAGTGGGTATTTTATTTTCTCGAGATTTTATTCCACTTTCTTATGACATTGATGAGATAATTGCAGGCCACATTTTAAAAGTTCGAGCTCTTTTTGAGAATGTGAAAGTTGTCTTTATAAATGTGTATGCTCCAACCGTAGGCACAGAAAGATTGGCCTTTTTAAATATTTTAGATGACACGATCAAAAGTTGCAGTAATGATGACTTTTTATTTGTGGGAGGTGATTTTAATTGCACAGAAAATCCTCTTATGGATAGGAATCACCCAGAGCCACATGCTGCATCCAAGAAAAGTTTAAAAGGTCTCATAGAAGCTCATGATAGTAGTAGATTAGTTTATTTGACAGGGACAGTGCAATAAACATAGACAATTAATCAAAGACAATCAATCTGATGTGTTGCACATAGAGTGTATAGCTATTAGCTAATTTGCAACTCTTGTCCCTGGATGGGCTTTAGAAAAAAGAATCAAGATAAAAAATATACACAATAACCACATACATCAATGCAGAAAAATTATAAATACACAATTATAAATATTATAAATATTATAAATACACAAATATAACAGCCTGACTCACATTTAACATAAATATTATAAATATTATAAATACACAAATATAACAGCCTGACTCACATTTAACACATATAACATAACTCACATTTGCCTATTTCAGGCCTTCCTCCCTCCGTCACTCACTATAAACAAACACATTTATTCCTTCCCTTCATTCACTCTCACTTTGCAGACAATTAATTCATACATGAGTACATTCTTGTTTATTTTTCAGCCAGTTTTTAACAGATCTGTGTGATGTGTGGAGGAATTTTCATGTCAAGGCTAGACAGTACACATGGAGCCATAGAAAGGACAATATTCTGTCCTTAGCTAGACTGGATAGGGTTTACAGTTTTAAGCACCATTTTAGCATTTTTAAAAGTGCTTTTATAGTCCCTGTTGGCTTTACAGATCACTCTCTGGTTCAGTGTTGTGTTTTTATCAAGAATATAAAGTGCAGTAGTGCATACTGGCATTTTAACACATCACTTTAAGATAAGATAAGATAAGCCTTTATTAGTCCCACAACGGGGAAATTCCAGGATTGCAACAGCACAGGGATAGCAACACTCAGAGCAACAATCAGAAGGCAAGAAAAAAAAAAAAACAAGCAAGCAAGAGCAGCTAATATACATATGTACATATTACTATAAAATATATATATACACACACACACACAGACACACAGTGCAGAGCATTGTAGCTGGATGGAATAAATATATGAATATATGAACACACAGTGCAGAGCATTGTAGCTAGATGGAATAAATATGTAAATATATAAACACCCACAGTACGGAGCATTGCAGCTAGGTGGAATAAATATGCAAGTATATAAACACACACAGTGCGGAGCAATGTAGCTAGATGGAATAATATGTAGATATATAAAAACACAGTGCGGAGCATTGTAGCTAGATGGAATAAATATATAGATATATAAATATAAACACACCCAGTGCTGAGCATTGTAGCTAGATGGAATAAATATGTAAATATATAAACACACACAGTGCAGAGCATTGTTGCTAGGTGGGATGAAACAGCATAACCGTCTACTTAGTTATCCTACATGGTATGATTATGTGCCCATACATATTCTCACCCTCCATAGCGACCGGTATGTTCCTAGTTGTATGCCGGAGAGGACCATTGTGTAAGTCTATTGCATCTTTTGCATTCAAAAAAACTATTAGTTTGTTACGTCTTTTTGCTATCTCTGCGAGCAGCCCTGCTTAGGTTGTACAGTCTGACAGCCGTTGGTAGGAAGGACCTACGAAACCTCTCGGTTGTGCACCTGGGATGATGTAGTCTGCTGCTAAATGAGCTCCTCAGTGCATCCAGTATGTCCTGCATAGGGTGGAACTCGGACTCCAGCAGAGATGACAGTTTAGCCACCGTCCTTCTCTCTCCTATCTCCTCCATCGGATCAAGGCGCTGCCCCAGGACAGAGCTAGCTTTCTTAATCAGTTTGTTCAGTCTCTTCCTATCGGCTGCAGTAATGCCACTGCCCCAGCAGACCACTCCAAAAGTGATGGCTGATGCCACCACCGTGTCATAGAATGACTTCAGCAGCACCCCTTGTACACCAAAAGACCTGAGTCTCCTCAGCAGGAACAGCCTGCGCTGTCCCTTCTTGTAGAGTGCGTCAGTATTGTGTGACCAGTCTAGTTTATTGTTCAGATGAATACCCAGGTATTTATAGGATGTCACCATCTCGATGTCTGTTCCCTGTATATTTACTGGTGCTGTGAGGGGCTGCCCATGCCTGCGGCAGTCCACCATCAGCTCCTTAGTTTTCCTCGCGTTGATCTGGAGGCAGTTCCGATGGCACCAGTCCACAAAGTCCTGGATAAGCCCTCTGTACTCAGCTTCATCTCCGTTGGAGATGAGACCAACGATCGCAGAGTCATCAGAGAACTTCTGTAGATGGCAATGTGTTGTGTTGTGTGAGAAGTCCGCAGTATAAAGAGTGAACAGGAAGGGAGCCAGCACCATTCCCTGGGGGGCCCCCGTGCTACTGATGATCATGTCGGAAACACAGTCCCGGGTTCTCACAAACTGAGGCCGGTTCGTGAGGTAGTCCAGGATCCATGATGACAGGTGCTGGTCCACCCCTGCGCGCAGCAGCTTGTCCTTCAGGATCATCGGTTGGATGGTGTTGAAAGCACTGGAGAAGTCAAAGAACATGATCCTCACCATATTCCCGGGCTTCTCCAGGTGGGACAGAGAACGGTGAAGGAGGAAGATCACCGCATCCTCCACCCCAATGCCATGCTGGTAGGCGAACTGGAGTGGATCCATCGCTGGTTCCACCAGGGGGCGGAGATGAGCAAGGAGCAGTCTCTCCAGGGTCTTCATCAAGTGGGACGTCAAGGCCACCGGTCTGTAGCTGTTCAGGTCTTTGGGGTGGGAAGTTTTTGGTACAGGTACCACACAAGATGTTTTCCACAGCTGTGGTACCCTCCCCAGTTTCAGGCTCATGTTGAAGATATACGTCACAATCCCACACAGCTGGTCTGCACAGGACTTGAGGAGCTTTGCGCTGATGCCGTCCGGTCCCGACGCCTTCCTCGCCTTGATCTTCCTCAGCTCCGTCCTCACCTGGGTCCTGGTCAGGGTCAGGATGGGGGGCTGTGTGTTGGGAGTGGGGGGGTGTTGGTGGAGTGGGGAGTGGGTAGCAGGACTTGATTTCTTAGAGGCAGCAGTGGTTGTTGTGCAGACAGGGGGGAGGGCGGTTGGTCAAATCTATTGAAAAACAGATTCAGGTTGTTCGCCCACTCCCTGCCCCCCGTGGCCTGGGGGGAGGTATTCTGGAGCCCCGAGATGGTTTTGAGGTTTCTCCAGACCCCGCTGATGTCGCTCTGTTGCAGCTTGTCCTCCATCTTCTTCCTGAAGCTGTCCTTGCCTTCTCTGATCTTTCTCCTCAGCTCCCTCTGTACGGACTTCAGCATCTCCCTGTTCCCCGACCTGAAGATCCTCTTCTTCTCTCTCAGAAGTGTTTTTATCTCAGGGTTGATCCAGGGTTTGTTGTTTGAGTGACGCCGTATGGTCTTGGTGGGAACGGATTTGTCCACACAGAAGCTGAGGTAGCCCGTGAAGGTGTGAATGAGGCCATCGATGTCCTCACCATGTGGATCGCAGAGCTGTTTCCAGGCAGTGGCTTCAAAACAGTCCTTTAGAGTGTCCATTGTCTCCTCAGACCATAACTCCACAGTGTGCACGGCCGGAGGTTATCGGATAACAGTTTTAAAACTGCTTTTATGTTTTTTTGGAGTAATTTTAAATTAACAAAATCAAGTTTTAGTTCTTTGCAGCAGTGGTGGGATGAAGGGAAGAGCCAAATAAAGAATCTGTGCCTACAGTATACTCGCAATGTCTCTGGAGACTTGGCCAGGTCTGTCAGGGACCTGGAGAGAGAAGTAGTGGAGCTGCAGTCTTTGGCAGGCTCCACAGGAGAAAGAGGACATTTTGAGGCCCTCAATGGCAAAAAGTCTGTTTTAACTGACCTACTGGGTGTGGCCGCCAGGGGCGCTGTAGTACGCAGTAGGTTCCAGAACATCGCACTAATGGACGCTCCATCTCATTTTTTCTTTGGTTTGGAGAGGAAGAATGGTCAGAGGAGGATGATCCACTCTCTCAGCTTCAAGGGCGGGCGGCTAATCCATGAGTCTGCGGAGATCCGTCGCTTTGCAGCTGCTTTCTACAAAGATCTTTTTAAGAAAGAATTTGTTGAGAATCCACATGTGCTGAGTCATTTTTTGACGGATTTGCCAAAAGTGATGGCTAGCATGAATGCGGATCTGGAGAGCGGGATCACTCTGCAAGAATTAGCAGTGGCTGTCCAGTCTCTTCAGTGTGGAAACGCCCCAGGGATAGATGGTCTACCATCGGAGTTCTACAAGGTGTTCTGGTCTGAGATCTGTGAGGACTTGCTGGAAGTACTGTCTGACAGTCTGCGGAAGGGTCACCTGCCCCTAAGTTGTAGGAGAGCAGTCCTCACCCTCCTTCTCAAGAAAGGCGACTTGAAAGACATTAAAAACTGGCGTCCGGTGGCCCTCCTCTGTACTGACTATAAAATTCTCTCCAAAGTGTTGGCTACCAGGCTGAGGAAGGTGATGGAGCAGGTCATACATGTAGACCAGACCTACTGTGTACCTGGTAGGTTGGTTACAGACAACATTTTTTTAATTCGTGATGTTTTGGACCTCTCCAGCTCATTGGTCAAGGAACTTGGTCTTATTTCAATAGACCAGAAAAGGCGTTTGACCGAGTTGAACATCCATACCTGTGGCAGACACTAGAGGCCTTTGGTTTCAGCTCAGGGTTCATCGCCAAGATCCAGGCTTTGTATAGAGACATTGAGAGTATTCTTAAGATTAATGGTGGTTTGAGTGCTCCTTTCAAAGTTGAGAGGGGTGTCCGACAGGGCTGCCCCCTCTCAGGTATGCTGTACTCTCTTGCCATCGAGCCCCTCCTTTGTAAACTAAGGCAAGGCCTCACTGGTTTTAAAATCCCCAACTCTGACTCTGTTTTTAAAGTGTCTGCCTATGCTGATGATGTTGTTGTTTTTACAAGAAATCAAAATGATGTAGACTACCTTTTAAGAACTGTTAATCTTTTTGGTGAATGCTCCTCAGCGAGAGTCAATTGGGGTAAGAGTGAAGCTGTTGTGGTGGGGGGGAGACCACAAAAAATTGCCCTATCTGGTGGCCTTTCGTGGACACAAGGTGGTTTTAAATATCTTGGTGTGTTTTTAGGAAATCAGACTTTTACTGAGAAAAATTGGGAGTGTTTTTTAGAAAAAACTGAAGGAAGACTAAAAAAATGGAAATGGATTCTGCCAAACTTGTCCTTCAGAGGTCGTGTTTTAATTATCAACAACTTGATTGCTTCAATGCTGTGGCATCGACTGTCTTGTCTGGACCCTCCACCTAATTTGCTGGCCAGAGCGCAATCTATAGTCGTGGACTTTTTCTGGGACCGTCTTCACTGGGTTCCACAGAGCATTCTGTTTTTACCGAGGGAAGAAGGTGGTCAAGGGCTCATCCATCTGGCCAGCAGAGGGGCTGTCTTTCGCCTGCAGTTCATTCAGCGACTGCTGAGTGGCCCCCTTGACCTTGTGTGGAGACCTATTGCCAGGGCTGTCCTGGCTCGCTGTGGAGGGCTTGGACTTGAGGAGTCGCTGCTTTTAATGGATTTAAGGGGCCAAAAACTCCCAGAACTTCCCCAGTTTTACCAAAGTGCTTTTAAAATCTGGGGACTTTTTAAAAAGAACCCAGGCTTCCTTGTCGCCTTTCTGGCTTTTAAAGGAACCACTTGTGTTCGGGACCCGTTTTGATGTGGGCAATGTTTTAGGACCTTCTGTTTTAAAAAAGTTCATTTCTGCAAAGGTTACAACGCTGGGACATTTGGTGAATTTATGTGGTCCTAACTTGGACAATGCTGTTGCCCTGTGCTCGGCTCTTGGCGTTTCTTCAGTCAGAGTTATAATGAACTTGTTGAAAGATTGGAGAGACTGCCTGTCCGCAGAAGAACACTCTGCTATTGTTTTACACTGCGAAAACTCTGTGCAAACTGCTGATGAACCTTTTCCTTTTAGTGTTATCTCCTGATTTTAAAGATGGCACTGGTGTGTTTTTAAACTCTGAACACATTAACATTTGTGACTCTCCTGGTAAAAAAAATGTATGGACTTTTGGTGAAAATTCTAAATGTGAATAAGTTAAAAGGTCGAGCTGATACACCATGGAGGAAACACTTGGGTCTGGGTCCAGAGGTGAGGCCTGCCTGGAGAGCACTCTATAAACCACCATTAACTAAGAAGGTTGGAGACCTACAATGGCGAGTTTTACATGGTGCTGTGGCTGTAAATGCTTTTATCTCTCTTTTAAACCCAAATGTTGTTGAGGTTTGTCCATTTTGTCCTCAGAAAGAAACTGTGTTCCATTGTTTTCTGGACTGTAACAGACTGCAATTGTTGTTTGTTTTTTGGGGGAAGCTGTTTTATCTGTTTGGAGAAGTCTTTTCCCAGCAGATTTTTATCTTGGGCTTTCCATATAGACAGAGGACTAAGAAAAAAAGTGAACTTTTAAATTTCATCCTGGGTCAGGCTAAAATGGCTATTTATGTTAGTAGGAAAAGAAAAATTGAACAAATGCTGGATTGTAATGTAAAAGACATGCTGGTTGACATGATCAAGGCTCGAATAGTGATTGATTACAATTACTACCATCTGATGCAAAATGTTGAAACTTTTGAGGCTATGTGGTGCTTTAAGCACATCCTGTGTTGTGTTAAGGAGGGGAAAATTACCTATGGTACGGTCCTGATGTAAGAAGCAAGTTTTTTTTTAGTTTTCCTGGTTTGGTTACTTATGTCTTTCATTTCTTGTTAGTGAGTCATTTTGCTTTTCCATTGCTTCTTTTAGTTGTTTTAGTTGTTGTGTTTTTCTGTTGAACTTGTGACAATAAAGGTGTGTTGAAAAATCAAAATCTCTCTCTCTATATATATATATATATATAGTATATATATATATATATATATATATATATATATATATATATATATATATATATATATATATGTGTACATATGTATACTTGCTGCTCTTCTTTTTTTTCTCTTGCCTTCTGATTGTTGCTCTGAGTGTTGCTATCCCTGTGCTGTTGCAATCCTGGAATTTCCCCATTGTGGGACTAATAAAGGCTTATCTTATCTTATCTTATCTTTATTATCAGGTTGTCCTAAAACATCTTTAAAGAGTCTTCAGCTGATCCAAAATGCTGCAGCAAGAATTTTAACAGGTACTAGAAAGAGAGATCATATCTCTCCAGTTCTGGCCTCCCTTCATTGGCTTCCCATAGAGTTTAGAATTAAGTTTAAAATTCTTCTTCTCGCTTACGAAGCTCTAAACAATCAGGCCCCATTTTATTTAAAAGATCTGATACTACTCTATTATCCTAACAGAGCACTACGCTCCCAAAATGCTGGATTACTTGTAATACCTAGAATCTCCAAAAGTACAATGGGAGGCAGAGCCTTTAGTTATCAAGCTCCTCTACTGTGGAACCAGCTGCCAATCTGGATTCGGGAGTCAGACTTGATCTCTGTTTTTAAGAAGAGGGTTAAAACCTTCCTTTTTGATATAGCCTACAATTACGGAGGGATCATGTGTCTCTGAACCCTTCCTTAGTTATGCTGCTAATAGGTTTGGACAGCCGGAGGACCTCCAATAATGCACTGGGCTTCACTCCTTTCTTCACTCTCAATGAAATATTTTTGCTGGTCATTAACATCTGTTTGTTCTCTCCCATAGATTGAGTCCCCATCGTGCTGCTTGCTCTCTACATGTCTGTTCTTTTCATCTTCTCTATCCCCTCACCCCCCAGCCAGTCACAGCAGATGACTGCCCCTCCCTGAGCCTGGTTCTGCTGGAGGTTTCTTCCTGTTAAAAGGGAGTTTTTCCTCTCCACCATCACCAAGAGCTTGCTCACAGGGATCGCCTGATTGCTGGGGTCTTTCTGCAATTGTGGGGGTTTCCCCTACAGCTGAAAGTGCTACGAGATGACTGTTGTTGTGAAATGGCAATAAAGTTGAATTGAATTGAATTTCCAGCCGTGAGCCCCGCTGCTTTTGGGAGAGCTCCGGCTGGATTCCGCCCCTGGCCAGGCGTCCCCTGGCTTCTGTCCCCCTGGACTTGGAGCTCCACTCTCCTCCAGCGTTTGTCATTTTTTATTTTCCTTACACTTCATGATTTAGTTTTTGCATGTTTATGTTCTTGCCTGTTTTTATGTTAATAAATGTGCGAACTCACAGAGAACGTTTGGTGTCCTACTTTCGCTTGTGAAACGGGCGATTCATGACACATGCCCCTCATTATAATTCATATAAAAACGTACGTTTGAATGTTTTATTAAAGTTCTGACCACATAAAACTGAGGTCATGATCATAAGTGTGTGATTATCTTCTGTTTCAATTACAATAAGAATACACGAATGATTTGAGCTAAAATGTGTGTGTAGAACACTGTAAGCACAGATATGTACTGTATGTATGTGGTTAGTGAATGAGGGCCATTATACAGTAAATGCCTTATACTAACCTACTGCGGTCACCAGGTGGAGCCACATGGTCGGTGCTTGGAGTGGGTGGGGCTCCATCTGGTTTCTTCTTCTTTGGAGGAGCAGCAGCCTGGTCTGGGTTGTACTCCTGATGTGGAAAAGAGAGAGAGGGGAAAAAAAGCATAAATGCAAACTAAATAAAAAGAGGAGGAGTGGTTTCACAAAAATATTTCTTTTAGTCTTCACTGTTGAACCTCAAACGCTGGCCAGTTCATGTGCATCCCCGGGCCATGGTTGTTGCTGAACCACTTCAGGTCCTCTTGTGTATTCGCCACCAGAATCGTGCGTTCCAGTTCTCTGTATATTGTGGCGTAGCTGAGAAGAGAAAAATGGGACAAACAGTGACAATGAAAAAGTGGCAGAAGGGACCTGGTGTGCACGGCCAAATTGGCAGCAGATCCTACAGTGTGGTTCAAATTCTGGCACTGAAACAGCTTCAATGCTGGGTCATGACAACACTAAAGTGTCTCCTTCAATTTTTACGGTAAATCGGGAGCTCTGCACAGAGGATATGGGCTAGATAATCCTTTATTCTTTCCAAACTTACCATTTATGATGACAACTTAATTTAATTGACTTAATTTCAACTTAATTACGATTATACAGTTGACTTTTGACTGAATATATCCCGGTGGAGGAACAAATAAGTTCAGGCGAGATGCGACGAGCTGGAAGGCTTCAGAGTTTTATTCCTCCATCATCATGAGACACACTGTAGCACTGTGCGCTGTGTTGTGCTGTGTGAGCTGTGTGTGTCGTGTCTGTGTGTGTGTGTGCGTCCTGTGTGTGCTCCTCTTTGAGGCATGTATAGTAAGCTGTTTTATGCAGACAAGAGAGAATGCATGGCACATCTGCATATTGATATACATATCAGTCAATACATATCAATCGTGTGATTAACTGGCGCCCGGACTTCCTCTCCTTAATCCAGGGATGTATAACAATAGCCCATTGTTCTGATTGTCTCCTAGAGGCCCTCTGTCCGTATGCAAATTGTTCTGCTTCCTGCCGCCTAGCTGAGTGTGAAGATTGAATGTCCATGTAGACTGTGGTGGTTCACCACATCCCAGCATTTTTGATGATACTACATATTACTCATAATTGTTGTTTTTATTATATCAACAGAAGTGTGACATGGTTAGCTATGAAATGTGGAAAAAGTTTAAAATAAATGGAATCAACAGTAAAAGAATAAATCAGCTACAATGTACTACAGTGCCATGCTCTAAGTTACTGAGAAGCTTGATTAATCAACAACAATCAATACCAAGAATTAAACCTTTTCACTTTTATGCTTCCTGGATTTGTTTGTTAATTGTTTGATTGCAGGTCTAGTAGGTGATGCATTAACAAAGCAAGAAAAATCGAGTCTCTTGCAGTTGTAAAAATGCTGAGCTGATCCTGACTGAATGAAGTTTGTAGTTGTGGGCGGGTTGTTGATGAATTTGTAGATTGTCCTACATGAGCTCTGTTTCCATTACCAGGGCCCAGGAACCAATTGAGATGGCCAGGAACTTCTTAAGGGTCGTTCCTGTATTTGGCTGTCTCACCCTTTGTGTCTTCATATGGGGGTAGAAACCATGAGGATTTGTTGGTGATGTAATCATGTGACAGTTTCAGCTTGACACAGCGCAACAAAGTTTTTTTTTTCTTTTTTGTCTTTCAGCTCCTCCCTTTCGGGGTCGCTACAGTGTATCATCACTTGATATTGCGATGATACGCATGTTGATTTGGCAAGGATTTTTATGCTGGATGCCCCTCCCCATTTATTCGGGGTTAAGACCAGCCCAGGAAGTACACTGGGTTGTGCACCCCCTGTGGCTGGATAACCAACTTCCTTCCCCCATTCCAATATGCTGAGCACCAAGTTAGAAGGTGGGAAGTACCATTTTTATATGGTCTTTGGTATGACCCGGTAAAGGCCTGAACTCATGACCTCCCAGTCTTGGGGCAGATGCTCTACAGCGCAGCAAAGTAAAACATGTCAAAATCATACAGAAATGATTACGCACAAAATAAATGTAGAGTGGAGTGCATGGGACCAACTTGCCACCACTGCTGTCTAATTATTGTGGAGAGGAACTGATTGATTAAGAAGCATAAACAGCGCGAGTAGCAACAGCGGCAATTCCACCTCCAGCTGGCCGATGGTGTGGACTCACTCTCCAGCTACAAACACCTTGAGCCACTGGTCCTATGAGTTGCCTCTTTGCTGTATTCCTGTTACCCCGAAGCATGTGTGGCCGTATACGATATATCTTGCCATCCGTCTCCACAATTACGACAGTATTAACTTTAACATTTTTAGACATTAGGCTATAATAGCCATGGAAGCACATAGGAAGAAGCCAGTGGGACTCCTGTCCACTAGGTTGTGTGTGCTCGTATCCCTGTGAAGGACAACAGTACAGCCGGTGTTATGCGCCGTGCCATTCCACTCTAACGCCTGTGTCCTCCTCATATGCTGAATAGTGGTTTAGACCCTCCGCAATTACGACAGCATTATATTAGAACGTTTTTGCACCTTAGATCTTCACTACTATCTTTTTATGGTCACATTTACCGCTTTTCATTTCTGTGTGTTTTGTTATACGAAGCCAGTGCCGCATGAAGCACACTGGCTGAATTTTATCCAGTCAACATAGAGTCAATCTGAAACTCCACCCAGCAGTTTTTGAGGCCGCACTGAAGTACCTACTCCTGACCAGGGCCTTATTTTAGCCTAAAAGTTTCTGAAAACTCTTCCTTAGTTCCTGGTAGTGGAGACACATACATGGGGAAAGTTCTTGAAAACTGGTTCCTGGTAGTGCAAATGGGGCTATAGAGGCTTAGCAGTAAATTTTCTCCAATATCTTGAAAGCAAATAGTAAAAAGTGTTTCAGAAAAGCATTTGAGGGCCAATAGAAGATGTGTAGTTTCTGAATCAGCTTTCAATTGCCATCAACAACTGCTAATTTACATATATCGCTCAATTTAAGCAAGACAAAATTTATAGTCTTTAACAACCATCACAACTACCCAGTACCCAAACTCAGTGTAAATGGTGTAGAGATTGAAAGGGTATCCGAAACTAAATTCCTTGGAGTAATAATTGATAACAAACTGTGTTGGAAGCCACATATTAATTATATAAAAGGTAAAGTATCCAAATCAATTGCAATATTACACAGAGTGAAAAATTTGCTGAATCAACCCACACTATACACCTTGTATCATTCATTAATACTCCCATACATGACATATTGTAATGAAGTATGGGGAAATACATATAAAACAAACATATATCCACTCTTTATGCTTCAAAAGAGAGCTATTAGAATAATCAACAAAGCAGCTTACAGGGAACCAACAAACCCACTTTTTCTTAAACAAAAAACTCTCAAGTTGAAAGATCTGATCGACTTTAAAACCGCAATAATAATGTTCAAAGTGAAGAATCTATCACTGCCCGCAAATATCCAAAAGTTGTTCCAAACAAGGGAGAAACGATATCACTTCAGAGGAACATGTATATTTCAAAAGCCTACAGTGAGAACAACTACCAAGCAACACTGTATTTCAGTGCAAGGTGTCAGATTATGGAACGATTTTGGACCTGAATTAAAATCATGTACAAAGCTTGGACAATTTAAACAAAAACTAAAGGAAGAAATACTCCAAACATATTTACAAGACGACATGTAAACTCACATAAGGATTGACATTTCCAGCCTGTGTTGTGTTATAGCTTAGTTTTTCTTTTTTCTCTGTGACACTATGTCTTAGATTTGTTTTTGAATAGTAACCGCTTAACTTAGACTAGCTCAGTTTTCTTTTTCTCTCAGTCATATTTTGTCTTAGCCTTGTTTTAAATTGTAATCGCTCTTGTCTTGTTTTCTCCTTTGAATTCTTGGATGGAATATGGGTGGGCAATATAAGCTGCGGCTTCAGCCATCACCCATTTCGGATAACTCACGTGGAATTGTATAGTAGAAGGAGTCTTTGTCTAATTTGACCTTGTTGTTATATTATACAGTTTCTTTTAACCTGTAATGTACTATCCGAAATAAATAAATTCATTCATTCATTCATTCATCCATATATAAACTCCATCTATTCTGTTGCCAGAATGCATTACAAGGCTCTTTACATACACAGTGAATGGGGGGACCACAGATCCAGCGGACACATGCAATGAATGCACAGCAAGAGTGCACAAAGGTAAACAGGAAGACTGTCCAATCATAGCATTTAAAGGCAGTGACTGGTTGTCATTTTTACAGTACTATGACTGCCCCACAGGATGGATCATTCTCTTATTTCCCCACCACTTTATTTCATGATAGCTGCCTGGATGCTTGCCTTCAAAGCATTTGACTAAAATAATGCATTTAGAACTGATTACCTAGTGGAGCTTTGATCATAAAGTGTACAAACCTGTTTCATGTGCTCTGACTGGATACCAATATATAGTACATGCTATATTTCATTTGATAATTTTGTGAATTGAGATTAGTTGTCCATAATGAAGATTAAAAACAGCCAAACTGTAAAAAGAATTGCTAAAATCACACAAGTCAGAAGCCAGAATCTCTTAAGTCCATTTCTCTCTGTAAATGTTTTCATTCAGGAGCTGAGTAAAACTATGCCTTTTAAGTGTAACAAACCTTTGGTTCTCAGTGAGGTTAAGGTGGCGTTTAATGTCCAGCAAGGCCTCCTTGAGGAAGGTCAGCCTCTTGACTTCATGCTGCTGGCACTGGTCGAACACCTGCTCCATGCTCTCCATGTACTGAGGGGTGCATTTATTTAGCTCCTCCAGAGACTTTTCATACTTTTCCTTAGCCTGAGACAGACAATAGAGAGAGAAACTTAAATCTGAACTGAAAAACGTCTTTATTCTCATCTGTCATTATCAACACTGTCCAATCAAAAGCTAGACGATTGTGGATTACACAACAGTTACAGCGCTGAAAATAAATATTGATCATGTCAACATTTTTCTCATTAAACATATTTTTGATGGAGCCATTGACCTGAGATTTTCACCAGATAATCAGTAACAACCCAAGTAATTCATACATACAAAGAAATCAAGGCAACTGTGTTCACAAAACAAGTTATATTTAATAAGGTGGAATGACACAAGGAATAAGTATTGAACACATGAAGAAAAAGAGGTGCAAAAAGGCATAGATACCAAGAAACCAGCTGAAATTCATCAGAATTTAGGAAACCATCCCATCCCCCATCAATGCAAATTAATTTCAGCTGGTTAAGTCTTGACTGATAGCCTTTAAAAAGGTCTGTGAATATCAGATTGTCACACCACAAAGAACTCATAATGGGTAGAAGCAAAAAGCTGTCTCTAGACCTTCGCAACCTTATTGTTGCAAAACATAATGATGGCATTGGTTAGAAGTGCATTTCTAAACTACTGAATGCTCCTCGCAAGATTTCTAACAGAGGAGTCAAAAGAACTATCAAAAGAGGTATTCAAGACCCAAAGACCACTCATGGAGAGCTCTAGAAAGACCTGGAGTTAACAGGTACTGCTGTTTCAAAGAAAACAATAAGTAATGCACTCAACTGACATGAGCTCTATGCCTGCTCACCTTGCAAGACTCCATTGCTGAAGAAAAAGCATGTTGAAGTTTGTTTAAAGTTTGCTGCACAACATTTGGGCAAGCTAGTAAAATACTGGGAAAATGTAGTCTGGTCAGTTGAGACCAAAATTGAACTTTTTGGATGCCACAACACACAGCATATTTGGAGGAGAAATGGCACTTCACATCAGCCAAAAACACTACACCAACAGTGAAGTTTGGAGGTGGGAGCATCATGGTGTGGGGGTGTTTTTCAGCACATGGTACAGGCAGACTTCATACAATTAAAGGAAAGATAAATGGACAAATATACAGAGAGATCCTTGATATGAACCTGTTGTCATCTGCCAAGATGCTGAAGATGAAACGAGGGTGGACATTTCAGCAAGACAATGATTCCAAACACACAGCCAAGGAAACTCTCAACTGGCTCCAGAGAAGGAAAATAAAGCTGCTAGAATGGCCCAGTCAGTCACCTGACCAGAATCCAATTGAAAATCTATGGAACAAACTGAAGATCAAAGTTCATACAAGACACCCATGGAACCTTCAAGATTTGAAGACATTTTGTGTGGAAGAATGGGCTAAAGTCACTCCTGAGCAATGCCTGCTCCTAGTTTCTCCATACAAGGCGGCATCTGGAAGCTGTTATTACCAACAAAGGCTTTTCTGCTAAATATTAAATGAATTTCACCAAATATGTTCAATACTTATTCCCTGTGTCATTCCACTTTATTAAATATTACTTGTTTTGTGAACACAGTTGTCTTGATTCCTTTGTATGTATAGATTACTTAGGTTGTTACTGATATCTGGTGAAAATCTCAAGTCAATGGCTCCATCAGTGTTTAATGAGAAAAATGTTGATGTGTTCAATATTTATTTTCCCTGCTGTAGTTCTGAGTCTCCAATCAAGCAACTTGATTGGACAATAGCATTTCCAGGAGTTGTTATATTCCCAGATAACTGCACTCAGATACTTCACTGGATATGTATCACAGAACTTCATTGGAGTTCTAATACTCTTTAATTACAATGACTGTCAATGGCGTCTTATAATGTGTGAAAATTGTAGTGTTGTGTACCTTGCATGCATAGTGAGGCACTGTTTGAAGAGACAGACTTCACAACCTGGAAACTGTGTTATTGTTCATAGGTTCATGCTAATAATTAGCCCAGTTTGCTTAGTTTTAAAACAAGTTACCGCAAAGTTTCTACCAAATCCTCACAGCATACAGTTTCTATTGAAGCCTCACAACATAATGTGCACGTCTGACTCTTTACTTCATCTGAAGATGCCTGTAAAAAGGCTGTGAAGACGGTGCAAACAAAAGCGGAGATACCAGTTGAGCGATAGCTAGCTAGTGGGCCACTCAGCTAAAGAGACTGAACCAACGGACTTTGGAAAAAATCTATTTAAATGGTGAGTGGTGGACAACAGCAAATTCTGTTGAAGATATGTGTAAAATGACAATAAAGCTATTCTACTAATTATCTTCAGTGTTTGTGTTAGCAACATCCAAGAGTTGCAGTTGGGAACTACTTGTTTTGGCATGGCTAAAGTCTTGGCAGAACAATACAATATGAAATAAATAAATCATAATCTGTTGTAAACTTAAAAATGGTGTTTGTGAAACTGTTGTATAAGAGCAATATAATGCTATATTTATTGATGCCACAGTTAATAAAGCCATGTAAACTGCTTACATGTGCAGTGGATATACAGTATGTTAGAGCATTTTTTCTTTTTGAGTATAGACAGAATATCTCCTGAGCGCCATCATCCTCAATTTTTAGTCATCCAAACCCAAAATTATTTTAAAAGACCTAACCTTCTGCACATCCTGTTTGCATTTGTCCACTTTCTCATGCAGTTTCTTTTGCTGGTCGGGTGTGACAGAAGCCTCAGTCTTGCCGTTGGCCTCTCGGGTAGCAGCCAGCTTCTCCTCCTTGCAGGCCATGTGGTATGTTTTCTTCGCTGCCTCCATCTGTATGCCAAAACACGGGCATCGTCATAAATACTGGACCTAATCTAATTTGATTTAAGGAACATGGTGGAATCACATCTACCCTTCTCAAAATAGGAATGACCTTTATTAAATATAATCCTTTCATACTGTGTGACTGCATAAATAACATGATTTACTTATATCCAGGGATCTGATTTATAAATGTAGTGCAAGCACAAAATGAGAAAATATATGAGCAAGTGAGTGCCCAGGTACATCTCAGAAGTTTACGGGAATTTAGTCCAAAAAGCCCCAAGCCATGATCTTCCAAACTGAATGAGAAAAGGCTTGAAATATTTTACTTTACATTTAGTGAATATACAGTACATGAAGGGTTACTATTCTGATTTAAATTCTAAAAAAGAACTTTCCCCCAATATTCTAATACCCTAAGCTGCACCCGTATGTACTCTATCATTTCAGATCCTGTACACCGTTATAATCCACTTCACTGGTGGCCACAGGGCTGTAATTACCTTTATTGCTATAAGATAGGTTGATTGCCTTCATATGTATGTATGTATATCTGTGTGCACTTTAACTTGACAATAAGTGAGGGCAAGGCAACCATGCTTGGTACACAGGTTGGCCTTGGAATTAACCTATGTACAGTAGATATGCTTTTGGGGTCAATAGGTCAAAGTCATAGGGCTGTATTACAAAGACGGGGTCGGTTGATCAGTTGTCACTGATGCAGAACGTGTTTATGGGCGTATCCAAGTTAATTTCCTTATCACAATGGCGTAAAAACAAACTTTCCACTGGCGCATGACACAAAGAGGCCGGTCTAATCATTCAGAGGTGTGTTTTGGATAATACAATCCAAAGCGCTCCTTTCCATCCCTTTAATGCAAAGAGGCGCATTATCTAAAGTGAACTGTGATCATGACGGTGTAAGACGGGTTTTGCACTGACCAAAGCCCATGTGTATGAGTCAAAATGCATGTGATAGCAATGCTGCTTGGTAATAAGGAAGACATCAATCACAGTTGATGCCCAGTTAGTTATGTTAGAACGAACAAATGGGGAAGGATGGACTAAAAAATCAGCTGAATGGTTTAATGTATTGCATACGGATGCAACATAGACATGAATGGATTTGAAACTTTAGGAAAACAGAATGATGGCTATGCAAACTTTTATTAACTTTCATAAAATTTCATTAATGATGACACGGAACTCGCTCCGTGCCATCATTTTTTCCTTTCCTTTCCTCCATCTAGGAAAGGAAAGAAGGAGATCTAGTGTGGCTTCCCGTCCACGGTGACCCCAGCACAAAGCAAGCCTGGTTTCGGCAGCTTCTGCCGGCCCCTGACATGTGGCAGTCGGGGAGCTTGGTGGTGGAGAGCTGGAATTCTTGGTGCGGTGCGGGTGCCAGCTGGAAACCCGGAGCATGCAGCCGAGGCAGATGTGTGGACGCATCTCCTGCGAAAAGTAAAACACTACACACTCCTTGTTCATTCATTTATTCCTCTAAAAGTAAACACATTAATCCCTAAGAAGTCCGTGATGAAAACGAAAATGTGAATGTAATACAAATCAGACTAACACCCCCCCCCAATGCACCGCACATCACACTGCCTGTTCATTCATTCATTCCCCTAAAAAATTCCTACATTAATGCCTAATCTATAGACTCCAATGGTAAGTCCGCAATTAAAACTAGAAAAGCACTCGGAGAGCGCAGACCTCCGCCAAGCGCCACAGTTCCCCTCATACAGTGTTTGTGTGTACGTTTTCAGATTCCTTGACCATGAAAACATATGACTAGCAATTGGATTCACAATGATAGGATTAGTGGTTCAGTAGTTATTGACGAAAATGGCATTTTCCGTAATGGCGGTTTTCTTCTGGACGGTGATCCGGATCACCACCAAAATCTAATCATCTGTAGGATACTCCATTTCTGACAATCTGTGAAAATTTCATGAAAATCCGTCTATAACTTTTTGAGTTATCTTGCTAACAAACAGACAGACAGACAGACAGACAGACAGACAAACCAACGCCGATGAAAACATAACCTCCTTGGTGGAGGTAATGAGAGTGTAGCTGGAATAAAAAAATCTAGTGTGTGATTATTGGGCGGTGTGGTGGCACAGTGGTTAGCACTGCAGCAGCACAGCAACTCACCCTTGGCCATGGGATCCCTGGTTCGATCCCAGCCCCTGACCAACAGTGATCTGTGTGGAGTTTGCATGTTCTCCCCGTGTCTGCGTGGGTTTACTCCGGGATTTCTCCGGTTTCCTCCCATAGGCCAAAAACATGCAGGTTAGGTTAATTGGAGACTCTAAATTGGCCCTAGGTGTGAATGTGTGTGTGAATGGTAAAGGGATAGCGCTGTACTGTGGCTGCTTCATCCATCCAGGTAGATGCCCTCAATTTCCCCTCTGGGGATCAATAAAGTATACAAAATCAAAAAAAAAATAAAATTATCATATAATTAAAATGACAGGAGATTACAGCCGTGGACAAAATTGTTGGTACCCCTCTGTTAATGAAAGAAAAACCCACAATGGTCACAGAAATAACTTGAATCTGACAAAAGTGGTAATAAATAAAAATTCTATGAAAATTAACCAATGAAAATCAGACAATGCTTTTGAATTGTGGTTCAACAGAATTACTTTAAAAAACAAACTCATGAAACAGGCCTGGACAAAAATGATGGTACCCCTAGAAAAGATTGAAAATAATGTGACCATAGGGACATGTTCAACCAAGATGTGTCCTCTAATTAACATCACAGGTGTCTACAAACTTGTAATCAGTCATTCGGCCTATTTAAAGGGTGATAAGTAGTCACTGTGCTGTTTGGTGACATGGTGTGTACCACACTAAACATGGACCAGAGGAAGCAAAGGAGAGAGCTGTCTCAGGAGATTACAAAGAAAATTATAGACAAGCATGTTAAAGGTAAAGGCTATAAGACCATCTCCAAGCAGCTTGATGTTCCTGTGACTACAGTTGCACATATTATTCAGAAATTTAAGCTCCACGGGACTGTAGCCAACCTCCCTGGACGTAGCCGCAGGAGGAGACGAACAATACGAATGGTAACAAAAGAGCCCAGAACAACCTCTAAACACATTCATGGTGAACTCCAAGGTCAAGGTACGTCAGTGTCAGATCGCACCATCCGTCGTTGTTTGAGCCAAAGTGGACTTCAAGGGAGACGACCAAGGAGGACACCACTGTTGAAAACAAATCATAAAAAAGCCAGACTGGAATTTGCCAAACTGCATGTTGACAAGCCACAAAGCTTCTGGGAGAATGTCCTATGGACAGACGAGACAAAACTGGAACTTTTTGACAAGGCACATCAGCTCTATGATCCATCCATCCATCCATCCATCTTCTACCGCTTTTCCGGAGGTCCGGGTCGCGGAGGCAGCAGTTCAAGCAGAGAAGCCCAGACTTCCCTCTCCCCAGCCACCTGCTCCAGCTCTTCAGAGGGGATACCAAGGCGTTCCCAGACCAGCTGGGAGACATAGTCTCTCCACCGAGTCCTGGGTCTGCCCCGGGGTCTCCTCCCAGTGGGACGTACCTGAAACACCTCAAGTGGGAGGCGTCCAGGAGGCATCCTAATCAGATGCCCATACCACCTCAACTGACTCCTTTCAATGTGGAGGAGCAGCGGTTCTACTCTGAGCCTCTCCCGGATGGCTGAGCTCCTCACCCTATCTCTGAGGGTGAGTCCAGCAATCCTACGGAGAAAGCTCATTTCAGCCGCTTGTATCCGCGATCTCATTCTTTCGGTCATTACCCAAAGCTCGTGACCATAGGTGAGAGTAGGAACGTAGATTGACTGGTAAATCGACAGCTTTGCCTTAGAACTAAGCTCCCTCTTCACCACAACAGACCGGTACAACGTCCGCATCACTGCAGATGCTGCTCCAATCCGTCTGTCGATCTCTCGCTCCATTTTCCCCTCACTCGTGAACAAGACCCCAAGATACTTAAACTCCTCCACTTGGGGCAGGAGCCTGTCCCCAACCCAGAGAGGACAATCCACCTTTTTCCGGCTGAGGACCATGGACTCGGACTTGGAGGTGCTGATTCTCATCCCAGCCGCTTCACACTCAGCGGCAAACCGTCCCAGCAAGAGCTGTAGGTCATTGCTGGATGAAGCCAACAGGACAACATCATCTGCAAACAACAGAGATGAGATCCTGTGGTCACCAAGCATGACACCCTCGATTCCCTGGCTGCGCCTAGAAATCCTGTCCATAAAAATTATGAACAGGATCGGTGACAAAGGGCAGCCCTGGCGGAGTCCAACTCTCACTGGGAATGACTCCGACCGAGTGTTGGCAATACGAACCAAACTCTCACAACGGTCGTACAGAGACCGAATAGCTCGTAACAACAAGCCCGATACCCCATACTCCCGAAGCACCCCCCACAAAAATCCACGAGGGACGCGGTCAAATGCCTTCTCCAAGTCCACAAAACACATGTAAACTGTTTGGGCAAACTCCCACGAACCCTCAAGAATTCTCGAGAGGGTAAAGAGCTGGTCCGATGTGCCACAGCCAGGACGAAAACCACATTGCTCCTCCTGAATCCGAGGTTCGACCAACGGCCGGACTCTCCTCTCCAGTACCTTGGCATAGACCTTCCCAGGGAGGCTGAGGAGTGTGATCCCTCTAAAGTTGGAGCACACCCTCCGGTCCCCTTTTTTGAAGAGAGGAACCACCACCCCGGTTTGCCATGCCAAAGGCACTGCCCCCGACCTCCACGCAATGTTGCAGAGGCGTGCCAACCATGACAACCCAACAACATCCAGGGCCTTGAGGTACTCAGGGCGAATCTCGTCCACCCCCGGGGCCCGGCCACCAAGGAGATTTTTAACCACCTTGACGACCTCAGCCCCTGTGATAGGCGAGTCATCCCCCTCGTCCCCAAACCCTGCTTCCTCTGTGGAAGGCGTATCAGTGGGATTGAGGAGATCCTCGAAGTATTCCTTCCACCGCCCGACGATATCCCCAGTTGAAGTCAACAGTGTCCCATCCGCACCATACACAGTGTGGACGGGGAGCTGCTTTCCCCTCCTGAGCCGCCGAACAGTTTGCCAGAATCTCTTTGAAGCTGACCGAAAGTCTTGTTCCATGGCCTCACCGAACTCCTCCCATACCCGCGTTTTTGCTTCAGCAACCACCCGAGCTGCACTCCGCTTGGCCTGCCGGTACACCTCAGCTGCTTCGGGAGTCCCACAAGCCAACCAAGCTTGATAGGACTCCTTCTTCAGCTTAATGGCCCCCCTCACCACTGGTGTCCACCACTTGGTTCGGGGGTTGCCACCACGAGATGCACCGACCACCTTGCGGCCGCAGCTCTGGGCCGCCGCTTCAACAACAGAGGTGGAGAACATGGCCCATTCAGACTCCATGTCTCCAGACTCCCTCGGAATGTGGTTGAAGTTCTTCCGGAGGTGGGAGTTGAAGACCTCCCGGACAGGGGCCTCAGCCAGACGCTCCCAGCACACCCTCACTATACGTTTGGGTCTACCAGGTCTGAATGGCTTCCTCCCCTGCCATCGGATCCAGCTCACCACCAGGTGGTGATCAGTTGACAGCTCTGCACCTCTCTTTACTCGGGTGTCCAAGACATACGGTCGCAGGTCTGATGATACGATAACAAAATCGATCATCGACCTGCGACCTAGGGTGTCCTGGTGCCAGGTGCACATATGGACACCCTTATGCTTGAACATGGTGTTCGTTATGGACAGACTGTGGTTAGCACAGAAGTCCAATAACTGAACACCACTCGGGTTCAGATCGGGCAGGCCGTTCCTCCCAATCACCCCTCTCCAGGTTTCACTGTCGTTGCCCACATGCGCATTGAAGTCCCCCAGTAGGACAATGGAGTCTCCAGGAGGAGTACCCTCCAGCACCCCAGTCACAGACTCCAAAAAGGGTGGGTACTCTGAAACATCATTTGGTGCATAGGCACAAATGATGGTCAGGACCCGTTTCCCAACCCGAAGGCGT
Source organism: Pholidichthys leucotaenia (assembly GCA_020510985.1). NCBI lineage: Eukaryota > Metazoa > Chordata > Actinopteri > Cichliformes > Pholidichthyidae > Pholidichthys > Pholidichthys leucotaenia. The sequence continues at coordinate 288,188,780 of CM035843.1, read as the reverse complement.
AGGGAAGCAACCCTTTCGTCCACCGGGGAAAACTCCAATATAGAGGCAGCAAGGTGGGGCGATACAAGAATACCCACCCCTGCTCGTCGCCTCTCGCCCGGGGCAACTCCAGAAAAGGCCAAGCTCCAGCCCCTCTCCAGGAGACTGGTTCCGGAACCGGAGCTGTGTGTTGAGGTGAGGCCGACTATATCTAGCCGGTATCGCTCAACCTCATACACCAGCTGTAGCTGGTGTACAGCTCTATGATCACAGACGCAAAAATGAAGCATACCAAGAAAAGAACACTGTCCCTACTGTGAAACATGGAGGAGGTTCTGTTATATTCTGGGGTGTAACTCATGTATTTTTACCTACATATGTATAAGCACTATGGGATGCTTGAGATTGCATGTGTGGATTGACCTCACGTCTTAGATGGGACAATATGTCTGGACCGCCTGTGGATAACAACAAGAAGACGGAGGTACGGCGATAAGGAGCTGAAAGGACTTCCTGACCTCCTGGGGCCCAGGCGGAGGACTGAAGGGCGCGGGGGGAGAGTTATTGTCAATAGGGGGGTTGACTGTGATATGTGATTCTTCCTTTGTCCTTGTGTGTATAAAAGAAAAGGTTTTGACTCAGCTCTCTCTCTTCTGTTCTTGAGAGATAGCTGGGGATGTGATTGCAAGAATAAAACCTGAATTAAGAAATAATTCAGCCTCATTTTTTCACGCTCCCTACATTGGTGACCAAGAGACGTGAGAGAATGCATAGAAGGGATTCTCCTGATGCAGACTCGTCGGAGTCTGCCCAAGCGAGCGCCGTCTCCATTAAACTGCCAGAATTCTGGCAGGACAACCCTGACTCATGGTTCCTCCAGGCTGAGGCACAGTTCATGCTCGCAGGGATAACGACGGATGACACTAAGTTTTACCACGTCATCGCAAGACTCGACAACCGCACAGCTCGATGCGTGCGGAGCCTGGTACAGCAGCCACCCGCTGACAACAAATACGGTGAGTTGAAGGCTGCCCTCACCGAGTGTTTCACGCCCTCAGCCGAAGAGAGGGCTAAGAGGCTCCTGGCTTTGCACGGCCAGGGAGGGCGCAGGCCAGTCGCCCTGATGGAAGACATGCTGCAGCTGAGGGAATCGGACAACGATAATTTCCTATTTCAGCACATCTTCCTAAGCAACCTCCCGGCACACATGAGAGGGACCTTCTCCGGCATGCCTTGTGTGACCCAGCGGGACTTCCGTGCGATGGCCCGAGAGGCGCAGTGACTCCTCGACTCCTGCAGCGAACAGACGGCCACAGCGGCAGCGACAGACCTAGGTGCGGCGACCCGAGGCAACGAAGAGCCAGAGACAGCGGAGCCAGCCCCACCATCAATGGCAGCGACGCGGCCCCGGCGCAGCGGAGGAGATGGCCTCTGTTATTATCACCAGCGTTTCGCAGAGAAGGCACACAGGTGTGTGCCACCGTGCAGCTACAAGAGCTCGGGAAACTCCAGAACCGGGATTCGTTAGCAGCTTTGGCTCTCGGTGAAAGAAATAAGCTGCTGTACATCACAGATGCGAGCTCCGGGCGGCACTTCCTCGTAGACACCGGAGCCCAAGTGAGTTTCATCACCCCGACCTATGCTGACCGGTTGGCTGGCCCCCGTGGTGACGGGGCAACGGCGGCGAACGGCTCGAGCATCAACACCTACGGAGAAAGGACTTTGCTTCTGTCCTTGCACGGTCGCACTTATGAATGGACTTTTATCATAGCGGCGGTGAGCTTCAACATGTTAGGTGCCGATTTTCTGTGCTCATATGGTTTGTTAGTTGATCTTGCCAACAGATGATTAGTTAATGCACTATCTTTCTATTCTATTCCTTGTGCAGCTCGAGTGTCCCCACCACCGGTGCAGACCAACGTCGCTACAGCAGATTCGGAAGACGTTTGAAGCCCAGACGGCGTACAGACTGAATTTTAATGTGATCATGTGGTATAGACTATGCTATTGAGGTTATCATGTTTTAGTAACTCTTATATATTGTCCATTCTTCGACGTTTGTGGGGGGTTATGTAGCTCATGTATTTTTACCTACATATGTATAAGCACTATGGGATGCTTGAGATTGCATGTGTGGATTGACCTCACGTCTTAGATGGGACAATATGTCTGGACCGCCTGTGGATAACAACAAGAAGACGGAGGTACGGCGATAAGGAGCTGAAAGGACTTCTTGACCTCCTGGGGCCCAGGCGGAGGACTGAAGGGCGCGGGGGGAGAGTTATTGTCAATAGGGGGGTTGACTGTGATATGTGATTCTTCCTTTGTCCTTGTGTGTATTAAAGAGAAGGTTTTGACTCAGCTCTCTCTCTTCTGTTCTTGAGAGATAGCTGGGGATGTGATTGCAAGAATAAAACCTGAATTAAGAAATAATTCAGCCTAATTTTTTCACGCTCCCCACATGGGGCTGCTTTGCTGCATCTGGCACAGGGTGTCTTGAATCTGTGCAGGGTACAATGAAATCTCAAGACTATCAAGGTATTCTAGAGAGAAATGTGCTGCCCAGTGTCAGACAGCTTGGTCTCAGTCGCAGGTCATGGGTCTTGCAACAGGATAATTACCCAAAACACACAGCTAAAAACACCAAAGAATGGCTAAGGGCGAAACATTGGACTATTCTAAAGTGGTCTTCTATGAGCCCTGATCTAAATCCTATTGAACATCTGTGGAAGGAGCTGAAACATGCCATTTGGAGAAGGCACCCTTCAAACCTGAGACAACTGGAGCAGTTTGCTCATGAGGAGTGGGCCAAAATACCTGCTGAGAGGTGCAGAAGTCTCATTGACAGTTACAGAAATTGTTTGATTGCAGTGATTGCCTCAAAAGGTTATGCAACAAAATATTAAGTTAAGGGTACCATCATTTTTGTCCAGGCCTGTTTCATGAGTTTGTTTTTTAAAATAATTCTGTTGAACCACAGTTCAAAAGCATTGTCTGAGTTTCATTGGTTAATTTTCATAGAATTTTTATTTATTACCTTTTTTGTCAGATTCAAATTATTTCTGTGACCATTGTGGGTTTTTCTTTCATTAACCGAGGGGTACCAACAATTTTGTCCACGTGTGTACATGATGACTGTTACAACTCTCTCTATTAAAATAAGATCAATTCATGCTCCTCGTGAGCTCCGGAGCTGCGAGATGTCAAAACACGCCACTGAAATATCATTAAACAACGCGCTTCGACGATAGACCTCCTTTTTCTTGATCAAAAGCAGATTCTCATGGAATCCACTATAATAGTAGCGAGCATTAGATTGCGTGCCACCACACCTCTTTGAAATGACTCTCCTCCTCCCAGCACAGAGCGGGCACAATGTCTACTGGTAATTTGATGGCATGATGCAAGGTGTAAAAAACAGACAATGCGCTGACAGAAACTAACAAAAACACTGGTGTATGGCAGAAAGTCTGTCGAAAAAGTATGTGGATGACCGTCAAAATAGGGCCCATAGGGTCACAGTGTTTGTTTTTCAGAACTCTAAACCACAAACAGCTGAAGATGTCAACTCCAAAGTCAGTTTAGGAATAGTAGACAGAGTTCTGGACATACATTCATTTTGAGGTCAAAAACTCAAAGGTCAAGTTCACAGGCTTGACATGTGTCTTAACCTCCAAAAATTGTCTTCTAGCTTGTGTCCAAATGCTTCTGTGTTTCATTTCCCATGTACAAGTAGTTAATTTATGTTTGTTCAGTGAGAATTGAGAAAAAAGAGTGGCATCTGTGTCTGCTGGCATTTAGGTACTAGTTTAAAGTTGCTAGACTCAAGGACATGAGACTGGGTGTAATGATGGAAGTAATTATCTTTACTTACCTTTCCTATTGTATAGTGTACCTACTAGTATACCTATGTTTTCCTCACCATACCTATTGCTCTAGCTACCCTTCCTAAGTATATTGCTCCTATGTCACAGGGACCGCAGATGGAAACTAGCTTCTTCTTCTTCTACTTCTTTCAGCTGCAGATCACCTGCATTTCACCCCTTGCATCCTCCTCTCTCACACCAACCCTCTCCATGTCCTCCTTCACTGCATCCATGACTCTTATCTGTGGTCTTCCTCTTTTCCTCCTGTCTCACAGCTCCATCTTCAACATCCTTTGGGCAACATGGTGGTACAGTGGTAGCACTGTTAGTTAACAGCTAGAAGGTTCCAGGTTCAAATCTCCAGGCTTGTAGGAGTAGGAACCTTTCTGTGTGGAGTTTGTGTGTTCTCCCTGTCCTGCGTGGGTTTACTCCAGGAGCTTTGGTTTCTTCCCACAACCCAGAGACATGCATGTTAGGTTAATTGGTCATTCTAAATTGTCCCTAGGTATCTGTCTCATATAAGCCCTTAAAATAGAAAGTTAATACCAGTGAAGTGCTTTGAGTGGTCTTTGAGACTAGATAAAGTGCTATATAAGTACAGGTCCGTATCCCTTTCTCCAATATATCCACTATCCCTCCTCTGTCCAAACAGACTAGCTAGCAGCTAAAACCTGGAGTACTGGATCTTTTCTCGTACTTGAGATTAATTTTTACTGTACATGATCCCTGACAAATAAACAAATGAATAAATGAACTACCCTGGGCCCTCAGTGGAATGTAAAATTTTAATATGGCTAACAGTTGTAGCAGCTGCTGAAAGTGAGCATGCTTTCAACAAAGCAAATCATCCTTTCCTCTCATCCAGGAGGTTAAACAACAACTTTGCCTCAGGAAAGACTGAGCAACTCGACAACCTTTAAGGGAAAACCAACAGGGGAAAAAGTTACACTTCAAACATGTCTTACTTGATTTTGACCACAAGAAATCCCTTCAGTAGTCTTTAACCACAAACACTATGCATTTCATATTTTCTGGGTGATACTTAACTGGTGTTTAACTTTCCTTCAAAATAAAACCTAATAAATAAAAATTGTTGAAGAACAGGGTGTTTGCTCATGATTTGTTTAGAAAAGCTGAATTTCTTGAAAAAAAAACCCCTAAAATAATGTGCTGAAAATTTAATGGGTCCCAGAAACACTGACTTATCCATCATATCTGCACCTATAGCAGTCCTCTACAGTCCCACATCTATACACTTGATCCGGTAGGGGCTCTGGACCAGCAAATCTCACCTGTGGCTATTTTAAAACAATCGGCCCATTTACACAAAAAAAAGCACAGGCCCCGCTGGCCAACTGCAAAGTTATTGTGTGTGGTCTGGAGATGCATTTTCATTTACATTTGTGTTCAATGTGGTCACAATGTATTTCCCAACACCTTCAGAAGTGGTTTGGCAGACACATTGCAATATATCTTCAAGTACATTTGCACCTGTACTTAGTGCTATATCATTGCTACTAAAATACATTTTAATGCCAGGTATAAGTGGGGGCCATTGATTCTTGTTATTGTGCCAGCATCCAAGTTATACAATTAAAATTCAGTAAGTAAAAAATAAAACTGATAAAAGATCCTGCTCCATACTAAGAAGATCTAGCATTGTTTTTACTATATTTTCAATATTTTACTGGACTTTTTTCTGAACTTTTTTATTAGAAGAATGAGCATAATGTTGATGTAACTGGGTAAAAGAACCTGCATGCAGCTCATTCAGTCATAGAATCTCCCAGAGACAAAGATGTTTATTATATTTCAGGTTTTCCATTCTCACCTCTTTGAGCTTTTTAGCCCATGGTTTCTGAGCCTTCTTGAAGCCCTCCTCTGCCTCTTTAGCCTCTTTGAACCCTCCAATCATTTGCTTGTGATATGCCTCTTTCTGCCAGTTCTTCACTTTCTCAACATCTTCGTTCAGCATGTTATTCTTCACATCTTGGTGCAGCTCACTCACTTTCTCAGCTTCTGTCATCACAGCCAACCAGGCTCTCTCCACAGAGCCATACTGTGGACCTGAGCGTTTCAAAATAATAAAAATACTGTAAATAAATTACACTGAAGAACATTCAAGCCAAGAATTACTTTAAACCAGACATTACACAGTGAAAATGGTCATTTGGGAATAATAAAATATAAATAATATGCTGACCTTTCTCTATGAGCTGTCTCCATCTCTTAGACCAGGCAGTTAGCTGATCACCGTAGGCTTTTTCTATCTTGGCACGTTCCTGCAAGCAACCCATAAGATCGTTGCAGAGCCGATGGCCATCATCGAATCTCTTGACAACACGTTTGTAGTTCCCCACCTGAAAACAGAGCGGAAGAAGAAGAGCTTATCCTCCAGTATATCAAACAGGAACGATGAACCACAACATCTTAAGCAAAAAAAAAAAAATTTGCTTTGATATGTTAACACGACTCCTTCAAGTATATTACTGGATAATGTAGAGTATGCATCAGCACCCAGTGCTTCTTTGAGCCCTAGGTCTGTTAGCTTCAAGGCTAACAACTATGTTATTTATTGATAAATACAGCATTCCTGAACATGGCAAGTTATCAATTATTGATAGACAAACACCAAAGAGGCTCCTGCTCTACCACAATAGCCTGTACATCACCACCTCCTTCAACCGGAGCATGAATCACCTTAGCTAAAGAACTTCCATTCAGACTCAGGGACCCAATGCAGCTTGTTAGCATCATAAGAAGAAGAAGCCAACTTTATTGTCATTCAATCCATACAGCCAATCATGTACAGTAGAACAAAATTACATTTCTCCTATCTACAATGTTAATCACATCTAGAATCAGAGGGGCTGTTGCCATGCAAGGTGCCGCCACAAACAACTTTTCCTTCCCCCATTCTATTATGCTGAGCACCAAGCTAGAAGGCTGGGAGTGTGGGGGACCCATGCTGTAGAGTTCAATAGTTTTCCTCTCAGACTGAGAGAGCATGGAGATCAAAGGGCTGGGGGGAATTGTCTTGGGGGAGTGAATGGTGAATGCAGGACCTCAGGTAGCAGGGAGGTGTGAGTTTTGGGATATAAAAGAGAGAGTCCCTGCTACAAATGTTTAATGTTCAGTGTTCTGATTCTGGAAGATGTGAGAGTGAAATAAAGTTTGTCTGCTCGAAAAGTCGGTCTGGTTATTTCATCTCCACAGGAGTACCATTTTTATATGGTCTTTGGTATGACCTGGCCAGGGCTTGAACCCACGACCTCCCGGCTGTGGGGCGGATCTCTCCATATCGCAGAGCTCCTTAGATCCACAACCTGTACGTAAATTTTTAAGTATAGTTGCAGGTGAGGCTGTTAGAATAGCATCAATGTCTTGCTGAAATAATGGAAGACACATATGATTTTCTATCTATGACTGTGTTGGTCATCTAGCTTGGTGCTCAGCATAATAGAAAGGGGAAAGGAAAGTTAACGCGCAGAGCTACCAGAGGACTGACCCCCTCCCCCCCCCACACACACTGTAGCTTTCACTACCTACAGTAGCTGTGTGGCCTAGGTTCTCGAAACAGAGATAGGCGCTGCCCTACGCCAAATGTCACTGACATGGGAATAACTTAACCGTGTTGGTTACAGTTTCATTTTTTGTTGTTGTTGTTGAAATTGTCGCTGTCTTGATTTTTGTACAAATGTCAGCATTAGAGAGACGGGCCATATTGGGCCAACTATAACAGTATTAGTGGTTAGCTTTTTAGCTTAGTGGTACTTATATGCTTCACCTGCAAAAAAACTTTGCCCAATCAGATAAGGGGCTCACAAATATTAGTGAGCAGCTAGAAAAAAAAGCGTGTGAAAATGAAGGACATAGGATCAATTTTCATTTGACTGATAGTGTAGGTTTGGCTAGCATACCCATCTAACTTCAATATTACAACTTTTTACTGTTAATATTGATCAGCAGTTAAGTTACGACTCAGTTTACCTGCCACAGAGATAATAATTACACTGTTCAGTATTGTATTTGAGTAGTGTAAAACGTCACATTGGATAGCTGAATAAAGATCTGTTTATATTGCAGGTTGCAATGGAAGTTATACTTTAAAAAAAATCACAATGCTGTATGAATGCCTAAACAACCTTACTGCTGTGTCTCTAGTGAACTGGTCACCAGTGGCAGAGGAGTTGCACTTGTCACCATGGTTGAAAACATGAGAAAACTGACAGCTGAGGGAATTAAAGTGTTCCTAAGGCTGCTTGACCTGTGCTATTATTGAAATGAGGGCATATAGCAGCACACAAACATGACAGACCAAGTCTAACCATCTCGGAATAAGGACATCTCGATTCAAACAAGTATTTACAATCTGAGAAGCTTTCATTCGAGGGGGGTGCCCTTTCATTGCAATACTGCCTCTATGAATTATTTGAAACCCAAGATCCTTAGCAACTTAATTTTTTGAAAAAAGGTAACAAAACAGATATTTATTCTTTATATTAGTGTTTTTGCCACCTTAAGCAGACTACCTTAAAAAGGAAGTGTCAGGCTGTGTTGCTCCTCCTCATTTTGAGCCTGCAGGGGGTGTGTGCTCATGGTGCATGATGGGGGGAGGGTTTTCTCATGCTGGTGCATGTGTAGTTATGCAATGACATGGGATTGTGCTTCCATGAAGGTGTGTGTGTGTGTGTGTGCGCGCGCGCGCGCGCGCACTAACTGTGCCTGCTATAATCCTCTTGGGAGGTGTAATGCATTCAGACAGATTCTCTGGGATAGATGACAACGGAGAGACAGAAATACAACGCATGAAGGCATGTATAGACTCTGAATGTATACTGTACACGACCAGCAGTTTAGAGACAGGATGCATAAAGTGAATGTCTGACAGGAAGCAGAGCTGCTCTCTGATTGGTCCTTATAGGACCATGGATGTATGGTTACTATTTGAGATGCATGATCTGCAGGGATGCTATGAGACAGGCGTGTAACGGTGTGAGTTGTGTCCAGTGGCAGTCTGCCAAGTCACACAAACAACAACAACAACAACATGCAGGTGGACTGGCCGTTGACATGAAAACACACCTGAGCTTCTCTGTCTGTGCTTGTACTAATCCCTTTTAATGATGAAACTTGAAAGTAATGTATTTTTCTGTAATTTATAAACTGTAACAACATCAGCTGTGGCGCTAGTAAGAAGATGCTATGGACAGGTGCATTTAATAAAAGGCTGCTTCAGAGCCGCTGATCACTGAGGCTCTTTGTCTGAGTGTCTGAAGTGAAGAGCCCTGGCACAAAGAAGACTCTGTGCTGTGGGAATTCATTATCGCTAATTTGGCGGGTTTGAAGTGGGCGCACACACACACGCTGCATATCTAACAGAAGGCATAACCACTCTCAGCCAATCCCATCCCTAATCAAAATTTAACCTTACACTAGCTCTAGTTTCTACAGTGCATCTGGAAAGTATTCACAGCACTTCACTTTTTCCACATTTTGTTATGTTACAGCCTTATTCCAAAATGGATTAAATTCATTTTTCCCTCAAAATTCTACACACAATACCCCATAATGACAACATTAAAAAGTTTTTTTTTTTGAGATTTTTGCAGATTTATAAAAAAAACCTAAGAAATCACATGTACATAAGTATTCACAGCCTTTGCTCAATACTTTGTTGATGCACCTTCAACAACAATTACAGTCTCAAGTCTTTTTGAATGTGATGCCACAAGCTTGGCACACCTGTCTTTGGGCAGTTTCACCCATTCCCCTTTGCAGCACTTCTCAAGCTCCATCAGGTTGAATGGGAAGCAGTGCACAGCCTTTTTCAGATCTCTCCAGAAATGTTCAATTGGATTCAAGTCTGGGCTCTGGCTGGGCCACTCAAGAACATTCACAGAGTTGTCCTGAAGCCACTCCTTTGATATCTTGGCTGTGTGCTTAGGGTCGTTGTCCTGCTGAAAGATGAACCTTCGTCCCAGTCTGAGGTCAAGAGCGCTCTGGACCAGGTTTTCATCCAGGATGTCTTTGTATATTGCTGCATTCATCTTTCCCTCTATCCTAACTAGTCTCCCAGTTCCTGCTGCTGAAAAACATCCCCACAGCATGATGCTGCCACCACCATGCTTCACTGTAGGGATGGCATTGGCCTGGTGATGAGCAGTGCCTGGTTTCCTCCAAACATAACGCCTGGCATTCACGCCAAAGAGTTTAATCTTTGTCTAATCAGACCAGAGAATTTTGTTTCTCATGGTCTGAGAGTCCTTCAGGTGCCTTTTGGCAAACTCCAGGCAGGCTGCCATATGCCTTTTACTAAGGAGTGGCTTCCATCTGGCCACTCTACCATACAGGCCTGATTGGTGGATTGCTGCAGAGATGGTTGTCTTTCTGGAAGGTTCTACTCTCTCCACAGAGGGACGCTGGAGCTCTGACAGAGTGACCATCGGGTTCTTGGTCACCTCCCTGACTAAGGCCCTTCTCCCCCGATCGCTCAGTTTAGATGGTCGGCCAGCTCTAGGAAGAGTCCTGGTGGTTCTGAACTTCTTCCCTTTATGGATGATGGAAGCCACTGTGCTCATTGGGACCTTCAAACCAGCAGAAATTTTTCTGTACCCTTCCCCTGATTTGTGCCTCGAGACAATCCTGTCTCGGAGGTCTACAGACAGTTCCTTTGACTTCATGCTTGGTTTATGCTCCGACATGCACTGCCAACTGTGGGACCATATGTAGACAGGCGTTTGCCTTTCCAAATCATGCCCAATCAACTGAATTTACCACAGGTGGACTCCAATTAAGCTGTAGAAACATCTTGTCATGAAATGCCCCTCAGGGCAGAGAGGAAGACCCACGCGCCGAACTGCTAGTTTTTGATATTTAATGAAAACACAAAACATCCAAAACAGTGCATAACACAAAGTCCAAACTGAAGGCAAAACGAACTTACAAGGTACCCCAGCACGGGGGAAGGGTTTTGGTGAAGAAGAGAATCTTAAGACTCCGACAATGAGGAAGCAAAATAACAGTCTTTATATAGCTGAAAACAAAATGAAACAATTGATGGCAGGTGCAGACACCATGAGTGGGCAGGAGACAACAATGAAGACAAACTCAGATCAGCTGGGAGCAAAGAGAGGGAGAGACGAGACTGACAGCTGACAGGGGCACTGCCCATAACAGAGCAAAAAAAACCAAAGTGCCACTGACAGCTGCAGCCCCAAGAAGAGCGGAAACACAACAAAATATAATGAGAACAAATGACAAGTAAACCCAACCAAATAATAATAACACTACAATGAACGCAAACAGGAAAATAAATCATACTAAGAAACAATGCAGGATATGTGAAAATTAACCAAAGATAAAATAACAGGAGTAAGAATTCAAAAAATACAACACCATACAAATATGAAAAAAGGTAAAGAGACAGAGTACGGCAGGATCCCCCCCATGCTCAGATCGTGACAGAGCCCCCCCCTTCAAGGGGTGGACACCAGACACCCCGGGTAACGTTGATAAAAAGATCCACACAAAAAAAACCCCCACCCCAACAAGAAAATGGCCCCACCCCAGGTGGGAGGAGGGGAACTTGGGCACGGAGGGACCAAAACAACCCAGAGAAAATAAGAAAAACCCTGAGAACTCACACCCCAGCAAAAACCCAGACTAAGAAAAACAAAAACAAAGACCCCGCTCAGGGTCCACACCCACGCAAAACCAGGCCCCTAGGCCCCCTAGGCCAAAGAACTAACAGTTCAGGCGGCCGGCCAAAGTCCCAGGCCTGACAGATGTCGAGGTGGTAAGAGTCAGGTGGCCTGCCGGAAAATATGAGCCACCCAACCCAACGGCACAGTCTGTCAGGCGGTTGGCCAGGGTTCTGGGCCACCTAAATAGAAGGGGTGGCCCAGGAGGTGGCTGCCCCATGGGGAAGCCCAATGAAGGAGAGGACAGAGAAGTAGGGGAAACCACGACGATGTTGGGTGGAGGAGAGGGAACCACGACGGCGTCTGGCGGAGGAGAGGGGACCACAATGGCATCTGGCGGAGGAGAGGGGACCACAACAACGTCTGGCAGAGGAGAGGGGACCACAACGGCAACAGGTAGAGGAGGGAGAACCACGACGCATCTCAGAATGGCCTTTAGCACCCTCAGTGGTCCCTGACTGGGACATCGCAGCACCTGTGGTGGAACCAGGCTGGAGTGAGGTTGCACCCGTAATGGCTCAGGACTGGAGCAAGGTTGCGCCTGCAGTGGACCCAGACTGGAGTGAGGTTGCACCCTTGGTAAATCCGGACTGGAGCGAGCTTGCACCCTTGGTGGACCCGGATTGAGTCAGAGCTGCACCCTCGGTGGACCTGAACTGGGTCAGAGCTGCATCCTTGGAGGTCCCAGGCTGGGACGGAGCACCTGCGATGACTTCAACTAGCTGGGAAGCAGCACCCTCGGAGAGCCCGGGCTGGAACGGTGCACCCATGAAGACCTTGTCCGGAGGAGGAGCAGCATCCACGGAGGCCCCGGGCTGGGACGCAGCACCTGCGACGATCTCGGCTGAAGGGTAGAGCAGCACCCACGGAGGCCTCGGGCTGGGATGGAACACCCACGATGACCTTGGCAGGAGAATCTGGACCTATGAAGACCTCAGGCGGCGAGCCTGAACCCACGGAGACCTCTGGCAAAGCCGGCCGATCCTTGGTGACCTTGGGGGGAAGCTTAGACAGGAGATGCAGAGAAACAGGGTCAGGGTCACCGGCGGCAGTGGAGTTTGGCAAGGTAGTGCCAAACTCATAGTGAGTTTGGCAAGCTTGCCTGGCTCTCCCCTCCAAGAGCCAGGCAAGATCCCTCCAAAACAGAAACAACAAAGACAAAGGAGAACACTTGCCTTATCTCAAGCTCCACCACTGTCCAGGACTTTGTTGATCCAGACGGTGACTTCTCGGGCCCGGCCCTCTGGAGGTCCAGCTCAGACTCTGCTGTGGCAGCCCCAGCAGCAGGCATGGTGGTCATTGCAGTCCTAGGACCCCCCAGTCGCATGACCCATGCAGGTGACTCACCCAGCGTGGCAACAGGAGGTCGGTTCTCTGCTGGCGCTGTATCCGGCATAGTTGAAGCCCGGGGACGCTCACTCCTCTGTGCAGGCGTCAGCTCAGTTTCAGCGCTCTCCCTCCGTCCAAACCATGGCTGCGGGGCTGGAACCAGGTTTTCCAGGGCTGCAGGCTCCTCCATAGCCTGGTGGCTCAGTCCTGGGGCCGGCGGACACTCAAGGGGGAATGGAGGCGACACGGAGAGAGCAGATGAACAGTCTATGGCTGCTATGGCTGCAGCAGATGGTGAGGACTCAGAGGACTGCCTAATCTGAGCCTGACTGCCAGGAATCAGGCAAGATAATTCATGTTTAATTGAATGAGAGTTGAAAAATACTTGCCTGAGTTCCTGAGGAGCGATGTCTTCTGCTGCAGCTGGGTGGAAATCAGCCCTCTCTGTGACTTCAATGGATGTGGGCTCCTCAAAGGAACATGGAGGAGCCGCCCCTGCAGGCACGGCGATGGGCAGAGCTGGGGAAGAAACGACTGAACCCTCAGCAGCGGGAGGACACGTCAAGGAGACGGGTGTTGCAGCAGCAACGGAGGAAGAGGAGGCTGATGAGACAGCCAGCAAAGGATTACTTGGAGGAGGAACTGCTGCGGGAATTGTCAGATTCGGCGGGGAAGAAACTGCTGCCGGATTGGTGGAGGTGTTCCTCCAGCAAGATTTCCCTGGGTGATGGCAGGAGACAGGAGGCGGCGACGTTGGCTCCAGAAGAGGTGGAAGAGGACCCAGTGAGACCCCCTTCAGCTCCTAGGTGAGATCCAGGAGGAGCTATGGCTTATATTCTAGAAGGAGCTCTGTCTCCACTAGTATGACCTGCCTGCGCTCCTCCAGCTCCTCAGCTGATGGAGCGGGGCAGTGTTTGGGAGGAGGAGGCGGAGCTGCCGTCGGACAGCGGTGAGAGGCTGGAGGCTTCTGTGTACGCAGGCGCTTGCTCTTCATCGGTGCAGGCATGGACATCAGAGTGGGTTCACCCAGTCTGTGACTCATAGGTTGTGGAGTGATTATGGAGAAGAGTAGGTCAGCAAGCTCCGGATGATCCCACAGGCTGGGGCATGGCTCGAGTACCTGCACCTCACCCTCCAGACACTCTCGGGCTGCCTCCAGGGTACAGGAGACATGAGCCTGCGTGAGTATGTCCTCCAATATGCACACAGTCCACTGTTCTACTTTGCTCAGTCCAAGATTTGAAAGATCCAGGGTGACAGACATGGCAAACCCCAGGTGAAAAAACAAAAAGAACTTACAAACTGCAGCAGCTGGGTCTCTAACTGGCCGAAGTCTTCTGTTAAGAAATGCCCCTCGGGGCAGAGAGGAAGACCCACGTGCTGAACTGCTAGTTTGTTATATTTAATGAAAACAGAAAAAATCCGAAACAGTGCATAACACAAAGTCCAAACTGAAGGCAAAGCAAACTTACAAGGTACACCAGCATAGGGGAAGGGTTCTGGTGAAGAAGAGAATCTTAAGACTCTGGCAATGAGGAAGCAAAATAACAGTCTTTCTCTAGCTGAAAACAAAATGAAACAATTGATGGCAGGTGCGGATACCATGAGTGGGCAGGAGGCAACAATGAAGACAAACTCGGATCAGCTGGAAGCAAAGAGAGGGAGAGACGGGGCTGACAGCTGACAGGAGCACCGCCCACAACAGAGCAAAAAACCCAAAAGTGCCACTGACAGCTGCAGCCCCAAGAAGAGCGGAAACACAACAAAATATAATGAGAACAAATAAAGACAAGTAAACCCAACCATATAATAACAACACTACAATGATTGCAAACAGGAAAATATATCATACTAAGAAACAATGCAGGATATGTGAAAATTAACCAAAGATAAAATAACAGGAGTAAGAATTCAAAAAATACAACACCATACAAATATGAAAAAAGGTAAAGAGACAGAACAGATCGTGACACATCTCAAGGATGATCAGTGGAAACAGGATGCACCTGAGCTCAGTTTTGAGCTTCATGGCAAAGGCTGTGAATACTTATGTACATGTGATTTCTTAGTTTTTTATTTTTAATAAATTTGCAAAAATCCAGAAAAAATTTTTTTCATGTCATTATGGGGTATTGTGTGTAGAATTTTGAGGGAAAAAGTGAATTTAATCCATTTTTGAATAAGGCTGTAATATAACAAAATGTGGAAAAAGTGAAGCGCTGTGAATACTTTACGGATGTACTGTATTTTCAGCATTTACTGATTTACCCTATGGGAAGTAGATCTTTTCTCAAAGCGTGATTGTATAAACAGATTTAGTCCCACACAACAAGTTTAATGCAAGGATAATGCTTAAATGATATAGAAAAAACAAAATTTATAGTTCATACAGTAGAACAGAGAAACGTTTGACCACCTCTTAAAAATGTCAGTGTAATAGCTTGTAACAATGTAAACGTTTCTAAACACTGTTTATAGCAAAACTATAAATGAGAAAAAAAGTTTAATTCCATTTAAATTTTGGAGAATACCTGAAGTAGAAGCAGAGGTTCATTCTTATTAGAATTATCTTAATATATAGTGGCTTTATTGTCCATCTTTTATATAAATCTATAATGAGAAGCTATTGAACTACTCGGCTTAAGCTTGCGTAGTCTTAGAGAATATTATGCTATAATAGGATGGGATTTTTTTCTAATTTTCTGTGGAATAATTTTTAATACCTTACAATGGTGTTTTCCAACCAGGGTTCCCTGGAACATTCAGGTTTCTAGGGGAATTTTCTAATTTCACTTATTAATTGGTCCCAAAAAATAATAAATAATTCTCTGTTGTTGTGCATGGGTTCTGTAGGCAGAATTTCGCCGGCTGTTTTTGTGATTGTTGCAGCCCAAAAAGCCTGAATTTGTGCTGAATTTGAGCTTTTCCAAAAAGTTGCAATAAGAGTTGTGACATTTTTAGAGGTTTTTTGCACTGAAAGTTGTGTGAGGAAGTCCATCCATCCATCCATCCATCCATCCATCCATCCATTTTCTGCTGTCGCAGAGGCAGCAGCTCAAGCAGAGAAGCCCAAACTTCCCTCTCCCCGGCCACCTCCTCCAGCTCTTCGGAGAGGATACCAAGATGTTCCAAGGACACTTGGGAGACATAGTCTCTCCAGCATGTCCTGGGTATGCCCCGGGGTCTCCTCCCCATTGAACATGCCCAAAACACCTCAAGTGGGAGGCGTCCAGGAGGTATCCTGATCAGATGCCCAAACCACCTCAACTGGCTCCTTTCGATATGCAGAAGCAGTGGTTCTACTCTGAGCCTCTCCTGGATGACTGAGCTCCTCACCCTATCTCTAAGGGTGAGTCCAGCAATCCTACGGAAAAAGCTCATTTCAGCTGCTTGTATCTGCGATCTCATTCTTTCGGTCATTACCCAAAACTCATGACCATAGGTGAAGGTAGGAACGTAGACTGACCAGTAAATCGACAGCTTTGCTTTAGAGCGTAGCTCCCTCTTCACCACAACAGACCGGTACAACGTCTACATCACTGCAGAGGCTGCTCTGATCCATCTGTGAATCTCACGCTCCATTCTCCCCTCACTCGTGAATGAGACCCCGAGATACTTAAACTCCTCCACTTGGGGCAGGAGCCTGTCCCCAACCCAGAGAGGACAATTCACCTTTTTCCGGCTGAGAACCATGGACTCGGACTGAGGACATACAGATTTTAAAGTAGCTGCTTTTTCCAGTTTACAGTGATGCTATTCTATGTAACACAATGAGAAAAGCACAGGAGTGCCAAAAATGTCCTGTTAAACAGTGATTTATTTAGAATTAAATGCTCAGTAAAATTGCCAAAAAAATGACCGACATTGTATTCTTGCTGAGAACTTAAATAAAAAAAGATAAATAAAAGAATTAGCCATTACAAAAACTAAACTGCATTGAATCCATGTTAGAGTATGGAGAAAATTATGGCAGCACCTTCTTGAATCTTGAATTTGAAAATTAAGACCCCTGAAAAATTTGAGGTCTTCTCCTGTGCTGAAATTCACAAGGAAGCAGGGATGGCTCCTCCACTGACAACCTCTTCCCTTCAGAAGGTCTCAGTGCAGGATGGACCTTGGAGTGGAAACCCAGTCTTCACAGATCTGAAGGGGAGATGAACAGGAGAATATATTTCAGAGTAAAATTAAACATATTTTTAAAACCCCACACCACAGGAGGGTTTAATAATTTAGTTTTTTATTTTTTTGTTTATATTTTAACAACAAATTAACTTTCAATTCTTTAAAAGGGTTTCAATTCATTTCCTGTGAGATTTGTTCATTTCAGTTTAGTTCTATTGAGTAAAAATGGCTCGTACTGCAGCTTTTATTAATTTTGCCATTTTCATTTTATTATAATAATAATAATTATTATTATTATTATTATCTTCAAATTTCTCACTTAAGTGCTAGAAGTCCAGAATTAAATGTGCCATTCAATAGGAACATTACATGAAGGCAGCTGCCTCCGTCATGAAGCCCTGACGTCCTGACTAAAAATATACCTTTATTCTGCATTTATTTACAGCGCTTAACTAACAGTTAACTACTGTATCCATAGTTTGTAAAAGAAAACTCCATCATGCTGGATGAATTATTAATTTATGACAAATGTTTAAAAAAAAACACGATATTTTACTTACCCACAGCAGCTGCAACAGTCTCCCTCTCTTGTCTGTTGTCTGTTCTCTGTGTGTTTTTCATTTGAAAATTGTTTATCAATCGTTGACTTATATGTTCCAACACGACGCTGCACATAGTACAAAACCGCTTATCCCCGCTTTATGAAAAATATTCGGGAACTGTTGAGCACAGTCTTTAGCCCTGACTTTTGTTGATAAATTAATGTTGGCAATGCCAATGTAAACATGAAAGTAATGTGAGTGTGCAGCGAAGGGAACTCTCGTGCAATTGTCCATTACGCAAGACTTCAGCCAGCTGCTTGCGTTTTGTGTTTCACAGACTGTAAAAGCATTATATGAAAAGATCGATCTGCAGATTATGTGGATCGATATCGGCTCAGTCAAACGTGGATTGATTTGAATCGTTGGATCGATCTTCTGAACCCACCCCTACATACTACATGGCTGTTCATCATGCCAGACATTGTGTGTCTGAGGTTGTGTGATGGCTGACTGTGAAGAAATTGGGTCATTAACTGTCTGAAATCATATAGTCTGAATTGGGCATTAGTCAATCATGAAAATGGAAAAGTAATTTAGTTTTGTCTGGATGATAGTAACAACATTTGAAGGCATACCTTAACTGTTAAACCTGATAATTGTCTGAGGCCTTTCTGTATAGAGTTTGCATGTTCTCCACATGTGGGCATGGCCAAGTTGTGTCTGCATTGTCCAGTTTTTCCCCCACATTCTAAAGACACATATATTTAGGTCCATATACAGTATATTTGGACACTGACATAAGTTTTGTTATTTTAGCTGTTTACCTAAACATTTTCAAGATATAGTCATATAATCAATATGGGCTTAAAGTGCAGATTCTCAGCTTTAATTTGGGAGTATTCACACCCAAATTGGAGTTACAGTTTAGGAATTGGGACCTTTTATATATATATATATAAAATCTCCTAATTTCAGGGGCTCAAAAGTAATTGGACAAATTAACATTACCATAAATGAAATGTTCATTTTTAATACTTTGTTGAGAATCCTTTGCAGGCAATGACTGCCTGAAGTCTGAAACCTATGGCGATGTCACCAAACGCTGGGTTTCCTCCTTTGTGATGCTTTGCCAGGCCTTTACTGCAGCTGTCTTCAGTTGTTTCTTGTTTGTGGGTCTTTCTGCCTTAAGTTTTGTCTTAAGCAAATGAAATACATGCTTGATTGGGTTGAGATCTGGTGGTTGACTTGGCTATTGCAGAATATTGTACTTCTTTGCTTTAAAAAAAAACTCCTGGGTTTCTTTCGCAGTATGTTTTGGGTCATTGTCCATCAGTGCTGTGAAGTGCCATCTAATCAACTTTGCTGCATTTGGCTGAATCTGAGCAGACAGTATATCCCTATCCACTTCAGAATTCATCCGGCTGCTTCTGTCTTCTGTCACATCATCAATAAACACCAGTGGCCCAGTGTTATTGGAAGCCATGCATGCCCATGCATCACACTGCCTCCATCATATTTTACTGGAGACGTGGTGTGCTTTGGATCATGAGCTGTTCCAAGACTTCGCCATACTTTCTTCTTCCCATCATTCTGGTACAGGTTGATCTTGGGTTCATCTGCCCAAAGAATGCTGTTCCAGAACTGTGCTGGCTTCTTTAGATGCTTTTTGGCAAAGTCTAATCTGGCCTTTCTATTTTTGTGGCTGGTTAATGGTTTGCACCTTGTAGTGAACCTGCTGTATTTGCTCTCGTGAATTATTCTCTTTATGGTAGACTTAGATACTGATACACCTACTTCCTAGAGAGTGTTCTTCACTTGGGTTGATGGTGTGAAGGTTTTTTTTTTCTTCACCACGGAATGGATGCTGCAATCATCCACCACTGCTGTCTTCTGTGGACATCTCAGCCTTTTTGAGTTCCGGAGCTAACCAGTGCACTTTTTTTTGTCAGAATGTACCAAACTGTTGATTTGGCCTCTCCAAACCTTTTCGCTATCTCTCTGATAGATTTCTTCTTTTTTCACCCTAAGGATGGTCTGTTTCACTTCCACTGACAGCTTCTTTGACCGCATGTTGTGGGCTCACAGCAACAAATTCCAAATGCAAATCCTACACCTGGAATCAACTCCCGACCTTGTACCTGCTTGATTGATGATGGATTAACCAGGGAATAGCCCATGCAACTCATGAAATAGCTTTTGAATTAACTGTCCAATTACTTTTGGGCCCCTGAAATGAGGAGTTTTTGTATAATAGTTGAAATTCCTAAACAGTAACTCCAATTTGGATGTGAAAACAGGTGTAAAATAGGTGTGAATGTGAGAGTTCTCTGTCTGTGTTGGCCCTGTAATGGACTGGAAAACTGTCCAGGGTGTAACCCACCTCCCACCCAAAGAAGCTGGGACATGTGACCCAAAAGGATTGAGGGGTTAAGAAAATTAATGAAAGAAATAAAAGCAGATATTAATCAGTGAGAAATTAGGGTGGTCTATTAGCGCTTCTAGATGTTGGCAAGACAGCAAAGAAACTTAACCTTGATATACCAGAAAGCCTTTATCTACTGTGTATATTAGAATTTTTTTCATCATTGAACTTCTAAGTCAAGTTTCATGGTTTTACTAGAGGCTGGAGAGATTAGAATTTGTGCAGAAGATTAAAAAAAGGCCAGTCAGAACAGACATTAATGTCTCCCATTACCTCCCAGAAGCTGTCCATGGTGTCATCAGCACCTGCCCATTCATCGTAGGAGCCAGACATTTTCCTGGATGAGGCAAAGCACTCTAACGACTAAACCTGTTCTCTGTAGTAGAGTTGGGTTCCTCATGCACTAAAAGACACAGAGAGAAATAACAACGTTAAGACAAAAAAAAAAAAACAACAAAGTGAAATTCTGTTCAACAAGTGTTAGTAAAGAGCTGACGTCTGAACAAAAGTAATGTTACAATTTTCCCTGGAAACAGGAAGGAACCTTACAGTATGAAGGCTCCTATTTGAGACGTTTAAAATAACGAGATTAAAAATAGTTTTTTTTCCCCGCCAAGCACACAGCGCCTTGCCCTGAGGAAGGAAAAAAGGGCATCTTATATTGGCTGTGTCCTAGAAAAGACACCAGAGAGAGTGGAGCATCACATAGCTGAAACCCTCCATAGTGAAAACCCTCTTCTGACATATTACATCTGAGAGACAGCCGAGCAGCACAAACACACACAGAAAACTCCCCTGCTTCACATTTATAGTCCTGAGAAAGGCACTGGAGCCTATCCCAGCATCACAGATCGCCAGTCCATTGCAGGGCCAACACTGAGAGACAGACAACCATTCACTCTCACAGTCATACCTAAGGATAATTTAGAATCCCCAGTTTAATGCTAATTAACCTAACTTGCATGCTTTTGGCATGTGGGAGGAAACCGGAGAAATCCCAGAGTAAACCCACGCAGACATGGGGAGAACATGCAAACTCCACACAGATCACTGTTGGTCGGGGGCTGGGATCGAACCCAGGGGATCCTGGTTAATATATTAGAAATAACTGAAAATGAAGTCGCAAATATCATCAGCTCACTGAATAGCTCAAAAGCAACAGATGAACATGGTCTTAACACCACATCTTTAAAAGAAAATAAAGAATCTCTCATTTGTCCAATTACTCATTTAATCAATCTGTCAATCAAACATGCTGTCGTCCCAACTGCTTGGAAGGTAGGAGTAGTTAGACCAATTTTCAAAACAGGGCGTAAACAGCTACAGATCAATCAGCATCTTTCCTGTCATCTCCAAAATAACTGAAAAATGGGTGGCCACACTATTATGTGAACATCTGAATTATGGAAACACCCCCCTGCATTACACAGTTTGGGTTCCATGCCCACCACTCAACAGAGTCTGCAATAAGCTTGTTCTTAGAGAAAACTAAATCTTTCTTAGATAAGTCCAATCGTGTAGGTGCTGTGTTTTTACATCCGAAGAAGGCATTTGACACCATAGACCACAACATCCTTTTAACCTGTTGCACTTCTGTGTACCGCGGGCGGGCACGTCTCTGCGTCCTAGAGTGCACGAGGGCGCACGAGAGCGCTGCATCCAAGAGCGCACTGAAAAAAAAAGCTGCATTTCCGTTCTTCCACTACAGACACAGCCGCGAACAGAAAGCCAAAGGAGTGCTTTGATTGGTTTAGATGTGATTAACCTCTCATTCGACTAATAAGAGCCTTGAATTGGGTTTCTGAAACCTTGAAGAACCAATGACTGAAAACCTAGCAAGAAGGACCCGCCTGCCAACGCTGCGAATGCAGCGAGCCAATTGAAGCACAGAAGTTCGAAAGCTGTTTTGTGTAAGGCTGGGTGAAGAGAGACTGACTGCTGCAGATGAAAAAAGGACCCGCAGGAAGAACCGCCACAGACCCAGCAGCACGGAGACCACCCACAAGTGCGACCTGTGTGACAGGGACTGCTATTGGCGCATCGGCCTGTTCAGCCACAGGCGGTGCTTTTTTTTTTTTTTTTATTCCAGCAGAGTAGACGTTTAGGATTCTCTTCCATGGTCATCATAGACCGACGGAGGCCGACGACGAAGGCTGGGTGACACACACGCGTTCGCCAGTCTTTTTTTAATTACTACTGTTATTTGTTTTGAAAAATCGTTCGCCAAAACTGCAATCATGGAAGCGCAAAACCGCAATAATGGAATTATGTTTTGACCGGGTCGCGAGATCAGAACCACGAGTCCGTAACAAGTGGACCAGCGTAGCGTTCGTCTGACAATGAGGAAGAGAAGTTCGCCAGCTACGCTGCTGTTGTGAAGAGGTAAGTGTTATAAGCTAAATTATTTTTTATCCCTGAAAATTGTAATCAAAAATGACTTTTGACCGATCGGTAAATTACAGCTGTGCGTCATCGCAACATGACAGACTGCGGCGCAACGGGCGATGTCCGTCCTCTGTAGCGAGGGGGGGGACAACCCCCCCCCACACACACACACAGCCCTGAGTGTCACCTTTCATTAGAGCCCAAGATGAAGCTTCTATATTGAATCATTCAAAAGTTACAGACGTTTTTCCAAACTGTGCCATTTGGCACAATTTGGCACAGTTCAAAAACGCCTGGGAACTACCTGAGAACAAAGCTGTGTAATATATTCATTTTTTGTGGTATTGTTACAAAATTTTGACTTCAGCTGGATAACACTTGGTTCTACATTTCTGTTGCATTTTCCAGCCCGGATCTGAAGCTGTGTGTTATTTGCAAGCATTTATATCCAAAAAAACACCCAGGCGAAATTTATTTTCTTCAAGTTCAGTATGTTTAGATGACTGTTACTCAGTGGCCGGAGCACTTAGAGAGATTATGACTGTTTTGCCAAAAAATTCAAAGTGTTTTCTTTTAAATGAGACCAACCCCATGAAGATGCTGCAAAGGGTTGAAGAACAGCTTTTGATTTACTTTGGGCACGTTATTTTTTGGCGTTTTTAGGGAAATTGACTGGAGTGCAAGGGGTTAACCAAACTTACTCAATTTATTTTTTCAGAACATGTTATCAAATGGATGAAATCCTATTTAACCGACAGACAGCAATGTGTAATGGTCAACAGTGTCAAATTGCCATATTTGAAATGTCAAATGGGTGTCCCACAGGGCTCCATACTTGGACCAATATTATTCTCCCTATACATAAATGATTTACCAAATGCATGCAGAAACATTCATATACAAATGTATGCAGATGACACGGTAATAATCACACCTGCAAAAAACACACAAGAAGCCACCTGTATTCTTACAACAGCGATGACCCAAATCCATGACTGGCTGAATAATTCATGTCTCCTACTAAACACTAAAAAAACTGTTTGCATGATGTTTACCAAACAATGACCAAATATTACAAACTCAAACATCTTCTTAAAAGGGGAGGAGCTTCAATTAGTCGAAGAATTTAAGTACCTCAGCATGATTTTAGACTCCTTATTAACCTTTAAAAAAACACATTAAAAAAATTCTCAAACATAATCAAATTCAATCTAAGAAATTTTAAACAAATTAGGCCATCGCTGACAGGTAGTGTGGCCAAAATGTTTCTGCATGCAATGATCTTCTCACACATCGATTACTGTTTTACCAACTGGTCACTCACTGGTGTAACCATAATCAAACCCATTGAATCTTTATACAAAAAAGCCATAAAAATCTTTGATAAGAAAGATCCCATATATCATTGCTGTCACATTTACAAGAAATACAATCTTCTGTCTTTTGAAAATTGTAAAACTCTCAAATTTGCCTGTTTAATTTATAAAATATTAAATGACTATGCACCACCCCCCTGGCAGAATATGTTAAACTGAGAACTGTCATTGGTACAACCACCAGAGCAATCACTAGAGAAGACTGTGAGGTCCCCCACAGATGCACCACATTTGCTCAATCTGTGTATCAGTTAGAGCCACCAAGATCTGGAATAATATATCACCTGCAATCAGAGAAAGTACCACACTAAACACTTTTAAGACGCTTTGTAAAAATTGGCTTTTAAACAACCAAAACTGTACCTATAACTAGTGGTTGCTCTGCGACATACGTATATATATATATATATATATACACACTACCGTTCAAAAGTTTGGGGTCACCCAGATAATTATTTTGTGTTTTCCATGAAAAGTCACACTTATTTACCACCATGAGCTGTAAAATGAATAGAAAATATAGTCAAGACATTGACAAGGTTAGAAATAATGATTTGTATTTGAAATAATAATTTTTTCCTTCAAACTTTGCTTTCGTCAAAGAATCCTCCATTTGCAGCAATTACAGCATTGCAGACCTAACATGATTGCACAAGGGTTTTCTAATCATCCATTAGCCTTCTGACGCAATGAGCAAACACACTGTACCATTAGAACACTGGAGTGATAGTTGCTGGAAATGGGCCTCTATACACCTATCTAGATATTGTACCAAAAACCAGACATTTGCAGCTAGAATAGTCATTTACCACATTAGCAATGTATTTCTGTAGTAATACAAAAATGTAATACAAGTAAGTAATACAAAAAAATGTATTTCTGATTAGTTTAAAGTTATCTTCACTGAAAAAAAGTGCTTTTCTTTCAAAAATAAGGAAATTTCTAAGTGACCCCAAACTTTTGAACGGTAGTGTATATGTGCCCGTGCATCACACACATATGCCCCGCCTCTTGTTTGTTGCTGTCTGTTGTTGCTGTGAGGTGCTTGGGTGCATGTGTGTGTACGCATACAGAGCACTTCACTCGTGTGACATTTGAATGTTTTGTTTTGTAACACCTCGACTCTTGCACTTTAGCATATACACTTTGTAGTTTCATTGCAGTTGTTCTGCTCATGTATGATTGTTTGTGTGTTTTTGTGACCCGCCAGGGGACTACAGATGCAAATTAGCCGTATTGCTAAATCTGGCATACTTATATTCGTATTAATGTTCATTAGTATGTAATGTCCCTTTCAAATAAACATTAAACTAAACTAAACTAATACAGTTACTTTGGCTGTCCTTGTATATTTAAAGTGATCTGTATCTATTTGTTTGACATGTGTTCGATATCTTTCCGCCAAGGTGAAGACAGAAGAGACTGCTGGCCAATATATATTAGTATTGACCTTTCTCTGAAGCCTAATCCATTTTGTTCTTGGGACTAATGCCTGACAGAGAGCTCTTGATTGCACTGCAACAACCCATTTGACAATGAAATGTATTAGATAGTATGTAATAATAATGAGACTTTGCTAATTGGCTTCCTGTCTGTCATGGTGTCAGTCTTTATAATTACAGTGGATGTAGTTATCTAACAAAAACAACATCTAACACAACTCTTAACCCATTCAATTAAAATGATGAGGAGCTGTGCAATTTTGGTACCAAGGCAAACAAATCATTCACTCGGTCTTTAGTATACAGAGACCAGATTGAGTGCGCTATATAGAGGTCAAGTCAGATGTAGGATGAGTCGTGACCCTTTCCAGATTATAAACTGAGTCAGCGCTCTACAGCTGGCTGCTTCAAAGAATATTTTGCTCAAATATAACCATGACCCTTTAAGATTTATCCTTCCAACTCTTTCTGCAGTGAAGTATTGTACGTATTAATTCTTACGATATCGTCTGTTGCTAAAATGAGTCATGGAACTACTGTAGTTCATTTGGTTCACCCACTTTGACCTGGCCCAGCCTTATTTTCTTTCTGCAAAATACTGTGAAAAATACTGTTAGACTTGAAACTACAGTGTCAGCTTCTAAACAATTTTCTGTCTTTTCACAGTGGATCTGCCTATTTAAACATCATCAGCACATTTGGACTGTAAGCAATTGAATTATCACTGATTCAACATTTTTTTCCCCAAAGCCCTCAGTTACCATCATCAGCCATCATACCAGTCTGTGAGATGCCTTACAGTTGAGGCTTTTGTTCACCGACTACTATCAAGAGTACTCTCTGATGGTACTAAAAACCAAATAACAACAATTTCACAATTTAGCAGTTTGACTGTCACTGAATAAATAAGAGAGCCATTGGGGCTTTCAGCGGCAGAAAGATCAGCACTCAAATATTTTTTATACAATTCATCTTTTCTTCTGAAGAGAAAGCTCCAAGGCCCAGAAGGAGAAAAAAGAGAGCAATCCTTACTACAGCTGACAGCTACAGAAATTCTAACTCCACTGAGGAAAAGCATTATATTAGACTCAGATGAATACTGATGTGAGATTGATTATGATCTAATGCATTTCTACAGATCAACAGGATATCACAATTAATAATGCAGAATATAGCCAATACAAACTACATATTGTCTTTGGTATGCTGTATTTCTATCAACCTATTTTCTATGGGTTATTTAAGGGGCAATCTAAGACAAGATGTCCAAATTTCCTCCCCAAACACTGTCATGGGCTGGGTTGGACGTCTCCAACCCTGTCCATGATTTGTGGCTGTATTTTTCCAGATCATTGTTTTCTTAATTCTCAGCTGGCAGGTTTTAGGAGCCTCCGGGTCCTGGGCTTCCTGCCAGTCTACAGCCACGCCTCCTCCTCTGCTGGCATCCAATCCATTAATTGGACACTTTGTATGTATGTCTTCTGTTAATAAACATGTTCATTTCACCTGCATTTGGGCTCAAATCCTTTTCACCTGTGCGCTGCGGTGCACGGACATGACAGTACGCTGCCACCAATAAAGAGCCCAGCGGTGAAGTGTGTATTGTTTTTTCACCTTTTGTGTGTGTTTTTCTTACCTGTTTGGAGCTGGCCATGTTTCTGGGTCGTTGACCTCACTCGAGGAGGGGAGGGTTGGCACCTGGTAGACCCAGTTTGGAGGAAGAACGGGCGGTGGACTTCGTTCAGAGCTATGTGGATGAGGCTCTCGAGGCTCGGGGACCCAACCAGGTATGGGAATGTTTGTTTGGAGCCATGAGAATCTTGAAGACGCATCCCGGACTCAGGAATTATCCTCAGTACACGGGAATGTTCTCCTCGGTCCACACACTCCAGCAGATGTTTCCCGACCTGAGGTTTGAAGTGTTTCCCGCTGCACCGAACCGGAGACACATTCTCCGACAGCCGTCCTCCTTTTCTCCCGCTTCACCATCATTAGCTCCAGCAGGTTAAACATCGGTTCTGGCGAGTGCGTGCTCAGCCTCGCGATGCAACAGTCGTCCAGCCTCAGGTCACCAGAGAGGCACCAACTCCTCCTTGCCAGCAGCCCATTCATCATCCAGTGAGATCCATCCCGCGGCAGCTCACTCCTCCAGTTTTTTTTTTCACCAGTTGTCCCGCCAGCCAGCATATCCTCCCTAGCTGCCGCACAATCCGTCTCCTCGATGACTCCTGCTGCCCAGAGGCTCTCCGTGTCATCTCCGGAAGTTCCCATCTCCATGATGCCAGGGGCGGTCCCTACTTCTTCCACAGTGGGGCCCAAGCTCTCCAGAGCCAGGGAGATGGACGACTCTCCACACACTACAGCAGCAGGCAACATCCAAATCCAGGAGAACAGGCAAGTGTTATTTCATTCCACTTCTATTAATGATGAAATGTCTTGCCTGATTCCCGGTAGAGAGACTCAGGAAAAGCAGTCCCCTGAGTTCTCCCCACCTGCTGCTGCTTTGAACTGCTCACCAGCCCTCTACATGCTCTCTCCCGTTTTTCCTGAGAGTATGCCGGTGCCGGAGCTGGACCGCCGGAACCAGGGGGAGCCAGAGGTCCGGGAGGATCCTTCCCCCACAGCAATGGTGAGCCAGACCCCAGCCATCATGCCGGAGGATTTCCATGCATGGAGCACGACAGCTGGGGCAAATAAGACTAATTCACCTGTGCACTGCAATGCACGGACATGACAAACACAGTCTCTTCAGCATGTTTTGGTGCATCCCGGCATCTCTTAATTGTTGGACATACCTAAAACACCTCACTTAGGAGGACTTAAGGGGGCAGCCTGGTCAGATGCCCGACCCACATTAATTGGTTCCTTTTGAAGAAGCTGAGGCTCTACCCTGAACTTCTTCCTGTTGATTGAGACTATCTTTGAGGGTGAGCCTTGCTACCCTGAACAGAATGGTCACATCACTGCAGACATTGTGAACAAGAGCACTCTCAGGCGAGTGCAGTATCCCCCGCCTCCGTTTTCTTTAAAGATCCCAATATGTTACTGAAGGAGAGCAGTTTTCAACTTTTTTAAAAAAGAGAGCACATAGCTCTGCGCATACCATGAGGCTCCTTCCGTCCCTCATGGATCACCTCCAAAATATAATGGGTTTGTGTGTAGGCCTAGAGCCACTTCTGGTGAAAACTGTCTCACACTGTGAGAAGATAAGAGCCTTGGTGGAGGTATGCATTCTTGGATCATCACCAAAATGTAATGGCTTCCTCTGTCGCCAAAAAAACACCTCTGCTGAAAATTTCATCCAAATCCATCCAGTAGTTTTTGTGTAATCCTGCTGCACAAATACAAACAAAGCCCTTGGTGGAAGTATGCACTCTCAAATCATCACCAAAATCTAATCATCGGTTCCCTGAGCCATTACACACCTTTCCTGAAAATTTCATTAAAATCCATTCACAACTTTTTGAGTTATGTTGCTAACAGACAAACCAACCAACCAGCCAACAAACTAACAGACAAACCAACAAACCAATGCCACTAAAAATATTACCTCCTCCCTTGGCGTAGGTAATTATAAGCCGATCATCCAAGAATATACAATAAAAATAATTTTATACGATCCATAGTTGTAAATCAGGATCCCAGGGTGAACCTGTGTAGCAAGTTTGGTGACCCTAAAGAGCTTTTCTCATTCTGTTGTAAGAGAGCATAGAGGAAACTAATCTTGATCCTTAACCTTTTGATCCCAAACCTATAGTCAGAGATGATGGTCTCAGGGTGAACCTGTGTACCAAGTTTGGTGACCGTAGCTTTCCTTGTTCTATAGTAATAGTGCAAAGGGAATGTTACCGGAGTGGTGGCTCAGTTGGTAGAGCATCTGCCCCCCACCCAGGAGGCAGGGGTTCAAATCCCGGCCGGGTCATCCCGAAGACCATATAAAAGTGGAACTTCCTGCCGTCCAGCTTGGTGCTCAGCAATAATGGAATGGAGGAGGGAAATCTGTGGTGGTGCCTTGCATGGCAGCGGCCCTTCTGATTCTACACATGGGGTGTGTGTGATTGACACTGTAGGTAGGATCAAGCACAATTTTGTTCTACTGTACATGATTGGTTGTATGGTTGAATGACAATAATGGGTGATTTAATTTTAATTTAATTTAATGGCCTTTGACTTTTTCACCCCAAGACCATAGTCAGAGGTCAGGATCCCAAGGTGAACCTGTGTATCAAGTTTGGTTACCCTAGCTTTCTTTGTTTTTGAGATATAGTTTATTACTTCCGCCAAGGGAGGAGGTAATGTTTTTCTAAGCGTTGGTTGGTTGGTTTGTCTGTCTGACTGTTAGCAACATTACTCTAAAAGTTATGAACAGATTTTGATGAAATTTTCAGGAAAGGTGTGTAATGGCATGGGGAACAGATGATTATTCTGGTGGTGATCCGGATCACAATCTGGATCCAGGAATTTTTTGGAAATTATTAAAAATATTAAAGGGGTCACTGATTGAAAAATGTTGTGTTTGTAGGTTTTAACTGTCTCAAACATGTCAACTGTGTTATGTCCATAACCAATACTTCAATGATGAGGCTGAAGATGCAGTAGAACGGAACTTTATTGTATAAACTCACTGAACTCTAGGGCACTCCTGTCGAGGCAGAGGTGCTGGTTGAAAAGAGACGAAAAGAGAGAAAAAGTGACTGATTTGTTGCTGTAAAGAACAAATGAAGCTTCTACTAAGGTGAACTTTCATTTATCTGTGCTTTCTATTTTATTTTATCTCATTCATTTACATGCTGTTATGATATGCAACTATTTCATGGAAGTAAATACTCTAAATATGTATTTTTAATGGGCTGGTCCAGGGGTGTCAAACATATGGTCCATGGGCCAAAAACGGCCCACCAGGGGGTCCACAATTTTCTCTGTGAATTTACAGCTTTATTTCTAGTAAATTTCTGACTTTCTACTGATTAGAATAGTTTGTGTAAATCTGAGACATTTTTCTCTGTAAGATGAGACTTTTTCTCATCAGTTTTCTTTTTCTTCTTTTTTCTGATGAGAACAAGGGGCCCTTGATTTCAAGGGCCAAGGGGACAGGGTAGAAATGAGAACTGGGATGGACCCCAGATTTACCTGTACTTCACTCTCACATTACACATATTTTTCTCGACTGTTTTACAGTATTTACTGCTGTTAAGAACTACTTAGTGTTTCTCTTGCTATTTTTATATATGTATAAGGGTCATTGCATTTAAAAAGGCTGTACATTTAATTCTTAATTCAACTACATTTTAGCATGTGATAACAGTGGTCTGTGTGGAGCTTGCATGTTCTTCCCGTGTCTGCGTGGGTTTACTCCGGGATTTCTCTGGTTTCCTCCCACATGCCAAAAACATGCACGTTAGGTTAATTGGCATCAAACTGGGGATTCTAAATTGTCCTTAGGTATGACTGTGAGAGTGAATGGTTGTCTGTCTCTCTGTGTTGGCCCTGCGATGGACTGGCGATCTGTCCAGGGTGTACCCTGCCTCTCGCCCAAAGATGCTGGGATAGGCTCCAGCCTCCCTGCGACCCGAAAAGGATTAAGCGGAAGAAAATGAATGAATAAATAATCAAATTTGATCATATTAAACATAATTTTCCAACTACAAAATTGTGGCTAGTGAAAAGGCTGAGTGGCTAGTAACTTTGGAAAATCACTTGCCACAGTGACTGCTGATGTGAAAGCACTATTGCTCTGCAGTTACTATCCTCAGCAAGCAGCGGGTGCTACCATGAGCTTCTCTCCATCCCAAAGCACTCACAAGCGGTCAGTCTCACAGTAGCATCGTGCTGCAGTTAGCTGCAGTCAGAGAAGAGACCCATGCCACTCACGTCCAAACCGCAAATGAATTGCGCCTGCACCCCCCCATCGATGTAAATGTTTCTTCACTGTCAGTGTCACACTAATAAATCACTGCATTTAACTAACAGCCTCAGTCACATGCTCACTTCATCCACTGTGTGTGTGTCTGACTTAAGCTAAACATCTTGCAGCTCGCTTGTCATGTCGCAGTCTAAACTGTACCCTCAAAAATACAGAAAAGAGTGGGAATCAAACCCTGAATTCAAAGGATGGTTGAAGCCGTTTATTGGAGATAATAGAATAGGCTTTATTGTCACTGTACAGTTGTACAGCACAACAAAATTGATATAGAAGTGATGGCCTATTTAAATGCCAAATTAAAACAAACAACCCAAGAATCAACAGAAGAAAGTTATTTTGTAGTTCCAAAGATATTTAGAGTGTTTTTTACTCACTTTTTGTCTCTCCCACAACATTATTCTTCTCTCCTACAGTGTCTATTACAATTACATGCAAATGACCAATTATGCAAATTAGGCAATACCGCCATTTAGCGACTTCTAGTGACTTTTATGACAGCCAATAGCTACTTTCTTTACTGAGGACTTGGTAACAGTGCAGTCAAGGGCCTGTTCACTGCTGCAGCTAGTAGCCACAAATGGAGCTTGCTCCTGCTGGGAAAAAATGAAGCTACTTTGTTTTTGTGGAAATGGACAGATTATTTTTCCTTTGTAGTGGGGACAAAAGCATATTGGTGGGCTGTGTGAAACCGACTGCAATCTTCAGAAGTGCCTGAGAACAGCAACAAGATCCAACAAAGCTAGTGCTATGCTAACAACATCGGCTGGATTTCAAACATAGGTATGCATCTGGACAGTTTGTGACCCAGCAAGAATTAAAGGTCTGATGACACGATTTTGACATTTTTTTAGCATGTTGTGTAAACCCAAAAGTCATTGTCGATGATCAATATAATATTTACAGCCGCGCCTGCATAAACTAGGTATCATCCAAAAAACGCAGCCGCTGACTGGACTGTGGTACCGCCCACTGAATGAAGGGTGGCACCACCATGACGTACAGTAAGTGACAGAATGGACGCTGGTGTTGTTGACTGGAATGACAGCAGCTTTGTAGCTCACAGTTTCTCTGGTTTCTTGTTTTAATTTTACAGGTATGCCTTTGCGTTGTGTTGCAGGCTTAGTTAAACAGCAGGCCGTGAAAGACCACATCACACGCTTCAGCTCCAACTGTCATAAGCCTCCTCGTGCGCTCCTTATGCACTTTTACGCAGGAGGAGCGCACGAGAAGGGGAAGGATTAATGGATTTATGCGCAGCTTTGACCTACTTTCTGTGATCGCATGCTGACGCTCGCCGGTCCGGCCACATCCCCTCTGTCATTATCATCAGCTGATTAAAAATCCCGCTGATCATATTTCCCGGTCCTCACCCAGGTGCTTCTCATCACACCATCACCAGCAGTACGTGTACTTATCGGCTGTTTGCCAGTCATGCACTGCTGGGCCATAGTATTGTCATCTGTGCTATTAGTCTGCCATTATTTTCAGCACTCTCATGATGTGTTAGTCACGCCATGTTCGCCGTGGTTCTTGTGCGTCCTTGAAGCGATGTCGGCTCTGGGGCGCACCTGTGGTTAACACGTCTCCTCTCATTCGTTCTCTGGGCGATGCCAGCACCCGAACGCCATCAGTAAGTGTGTTTGTGTTTTTTGTACGTCTTCACTTTTTTGGGAATTGTCTGTCTTTCTGTATTAAATGTGCTGTGGTGAACCCTGCACGTAAATCCTCGTTATTTCATCCTCCCTCTCCATGCCCTGCGTAAGAGTGCACGGAGGGTCATGATGAATGGATTTACGTGCAGGATTCACCAGATAATACATAATGCATAAATACATAAAGATAATGCATAATAAACCCGATGCCTGAGCCACAGAGAATACACTGCTATGATTTTATTGAAAAATCGGGTTTAAATAAATTATATTTATGAACAAATAATTTATTGCAATATCTGTAACAAAAGCATAACACTTGGTGTTCCCCTGCCATGTGTTTGTCACTGCTGCTGCGCCGGCTATGTGTGCCTCTCCACTGTCACTCTCTGAGTCTGACTCGCTTGGCACAATGGCCGCTTGGCACTGCTTAAACCTATACGGTCTGATGCCCCCAGATTCTTCATTGTCATCCCATTCTTCGGAACTATAATCGTCTGAAGATTGGACAACACAAACCAATTCCAGACTACATGTGCTGGAACCATTGTTGCTGTTTTCTACCACTTCCATCCTGTGTGTACAATGGGCAGCCAAGCACTGTGTTCTGTCGATGACGTTACAACATGGCCGGGGGGTTTTCCAGCCACTGATGCAATTGGTGACGTGGCGTTCATGAAAACGTTGGATATTCGCGTGAAAAAAAAGCCTGTTTGACTTAGAACTGCACAGACCAACCTATTTTGTCATATTGTATTATGTATTGAAAAATTAGATGAAGTCAAAAACGTGTCATCAGACCTTTAAATGACTGATTGCCAGATATGTTGTTACAGAATGAAGATCTGATAACAGTCATTTCCCATCAGACAGCTGAGACTGTGGTCCACTGAAATTAAAACACATTTACTTGTAACCTGGATAAAGATTATTCAAAAATGGATTTGATCACCAAAAGAAATTTAAGAGACTGGGTCATGTGGGTGGCAGTGGCTCAGGAGGTACAGCAGGTCGTCCAATAACCGGATGGTTGGCAGTTCAAATCCCACTCTCCCCAGATATCCTCCCGTTGTGTCCTTGGGCAAGACATTTTACCCACCTTGCCTCCAGTGTCCATAACAATAGGTATAAATGTTCAGTGGTGGCTGGAGAGGCTGTTGGTGTGGATTGGCAGCCACGTTTCTGTCAGCCTGCCCCAGGGCAGCTGTGGTTACAGTAGTAGCTTGCCACTACCACTGTCTGTCTGGAATGGATGAATAATGTATCTATTTGTAAAAAGCATCTTTGAGTATCTATGATAAAGCGCTATATAAATCTTATGCATTATTATGTCTCTGTCACAGCAGACATTTGGACTGTGAATAATGGACATTTTCTTTGGATCACTGCACATCAGATTAAAGCCATAATACTAAAGGTAAGAAATGTTGACAGCTTTATGCAGTGTTGCCAACTCACTCTTTTGGAGTGATTCACACTCTTTTTTCCTCTCTCTCACTCCACAAACCCTATTTCTCACTCCAAAATGAGGACATTACTGGCAATTTTGTGACGATTTTCTTCAGATTTTTCCCATAATAAGAGCTCTCAAGGCAGAATAAAGCAGACTGAACATGTTCGAAAAGCTCTGTCTGAAACAGTCTGTTTTCAGCCTGACATTATAAGCCCATAATATAATGCATTAATTAAATTATCTTGCTATGTGTGCAAGATGATTTAAGTATGCATTTAAAAGTAACGTGAAAGTTACTTTTCCAAGTAACTAGTTACTTTAATCATGCAGTAATTGGTAAGTAACTCAGTTACTTTTGAAAAGACGTAACTAGTAACTGTAACTAGTTACTATTTTTAGTAACTAGTTACAGGTTTTTTTTTACAGATTTTTAGTATTTTTAGTAACTTACCCAATACTGGTAATGGCACACTGTGAACACATGATTAGATTTTGGTGATGACGGCTTAATTTGACTCAACACAGAAAACCTCACCTGGCCCGGACACGGAAAGAATTGACAGATTGATAATTTGCAATAATGCAAAATGCATACCTCTGCCAAGGCTCTTAACTTTTCACAGAGTGTTAGCAACAATACTCCAAAACTACTGGATGGATTTGGATGAAATTTTCACCAGAGGTGGCCCTTGGCCCAAAACTGAACTCATTAGATATTGGAGGTGATCTGTGAGTGCATACCTCTGCCAAGGACCTATCTCGCAATGTACATGGATGGCGATATGGACGGACAAAGGGATGGAGGGACAGAGCCTTGGCGGAGGAATGTGCTCTCAGTGCCCTCTAGTTATTATAATGTAGTCATATTGTTCTTGCTGCCATTTCTCTGTCTTTTAGCAGGATCACGCAAAAACTCATATATGGATTTGGATGACATTTTCACCAGAGGTGGCCCTTGGTCCAAAGATTAACATTAGATGTTGGAGGAGATCCTTGAGTGCATACCTCCGCCAAGGCCCTATCTCGCAATGTACAGATGAATGGCGGTATGGACAGATAAAGGGATGGAGAGGAGGACAAAGGGAAGGAGGGACGCAGCCTTGGCAGAGGTATGCGCTCTCTGAGTGCACTCTAGTTTTACATTTTGACATTGTCCTTGTGATGCCAAAGCATTAGTCACGCTTCAGGGTCTCAGGGTGAACCTGTGTAGCAAGTTTGGTGACTCTAGCTTTACTTGTTGTCTAGTAATAGGGCATAGAGAATGCCAACCTTGACCTTTGACCTTTTGACCACATACCCATAGACAAAGTTCAGGGTCACAGAATGTATCTGTGTACCAGGTTTGGTGACTCTAGCTTTACTCGTTCTATAGTAATAGTACAAATGGAATGTTAACCTTAACCTTTTGACCCCAAACCCATAGTCAGGTCAGGGTGTAAGCTGTCCAAGATTTGTCTTAGATGCAACTATGTCATGAATTTGAAAAGCCTACATCATTTCTTTCAGTAGTCATTATGTTTACAAGCTTTAGGGAAAAACTGACCTCTGACCTTGACCTCAAGGTCTGTATTTACTGCAAAAATCATCTGATCAGAGTCAAATTGCAATATGCACATCATCAGTGTACATCAGTCCCTGGTACCAAGTTTCAAAACATTTGGAACAAAGCTGTAGGAGGAGTTGATTTCACAAGACAGTTACTATCTATTAATTGAGGTGAAATAGGAGGCCATAGGTCAGGGATGATAACTCCTGCAAAAATCATCCAATCGGAGCCAAATTGCAATATGCACATCATCAGTGTGATAGCAAACCCTGGTACCAGGTTTCAAAACCATTGGAACAAAACTGTAGGAGGAGTTGATTTCACAATAGTGGGACAGGCAAAAAGATGGACGGATGGACGGACCGCCCCATACTATAATGCCCCTTCGGTCTTTGCCCAAGTCTTCCACATCACGTCGCTCCCATTCCTCATGAATACATTTCTGGGATATTTTAAGTCGTCCACTTGAGACAGGAACTCATCCCAACAATCCATGTTAATTGTCATTTGAATTACTTCACACTTGACTGAAATCCACCCTATTGTGACTTGTGAGCAGACAGGAGATTCTGAAAAGACCAAAGTTGACAGTCCGCTCTGTGGCTGCACCCAGAAATTCTGTACATAAAAAGGATGAGCAGTGATAAAGAACAGTGATGGCAAATTCCAAACTTTGCTGGGAATAATTATGACTGTTTCCTGGCATTACAGACCAGACTGTACAGTGACCACATAGCCTGAAGCAATGAGTCCGATACTCCATTCTCCCAAAGCACCCCCTTACAACATAAGACACTGAGGGATGCAGTCAAATGCCTTTTCTAAGCACTCAGAACACACATGGACAGATCAGGAAAACTCCCATGCATTCTCCCACCCATCCATGAGAGGGAATAGTGCTGTCTTGCATTGAAAAGACATCTGTTCTCCTGGATCTGATGTTCAAAACACTGCCCAAACTCTCCTCTCCCCTGCACCTTCTCATAGATGTTCCAAAGGGCACCAACTACTGTGATCCTTCTGGAATTGGAGAAAACTCTGTTTCCTCTTCCGAGTAAGAGTAAGTACCACCAAAGTTTGCCAGTCCAAAGGGGTTGCCCCCAAATGCATGCAATGTTGCGGAAGTATGTCAGTGAAGAAAGAATAACAACATGCTAAAATTTAAACAGAAAAAGAATTATCAATCTAAATTTCTTGACCAATATCCATGTCCCGTTGTTATGACCCACTTTCTGGGCCAAGGCCAGAATTGTCTATTCAGCATGGGATCGCCAAGTCCATTTTGACCCTTACACCAAAGTGTACCAACCTAGTCATTTTCGCCTTTAGGCAAGGTAGACATACACCTCGTAAGTCTCTTTCACACACAGGCAAGGGAGACATACACCTACATCCTAGGCTGGGATTTGAACCCATGACACTATGATCTCAAAACCTCATACTCTGACCACTGAGCCAAAGAGAAATTCTTCTACTAGCACTTGGCTAGTAGTGAAGGTGTACCCTAAGGTGTCAGGGACTGCACCACTGATTAATTTGTTATGGAGGGGTCCATAACACCTCTTCCCTTAAGGAAGTGGTACTGCTACTAGCACTTGGCTGGTAATAGAGGTGTACCCTAAAGTGTCAGGGACTGCACCACTGAATAAGTTCTTATGGAGGGGTCCATAACACTCATCATATAGCAGCACCCTGATAACAATAACAGCGGAATGGATACTTGATTGATAATATAAGGCTCTGGTCCAAATTTTGCTGTGAGTAATGCTAACTTGATTGTTTTGAAATTTGTTCTAGCCAGAGCAACTGCATTCAATACACATTTAGAGGTCTGGTGTATCTGCTGTCATGAGGCTGAGTGCGGTGTGTCACCAGGCTCAGGCTCCTAATTTATATATTTTCTGTATTTTTACAGTGTTGTGTGTTATTTTCCTGTGTGTTGGTTTAAGATGTGTTCTTGGTGGTTAATTGTTCTGTTAGTTATTCATGTCCTTATTATTATTATTATTGTTCTGTCAGTTTCTGTAGCTTAGTGTTTTTATTTTATTTCTTTGAGACATGAGTTCTCTACTTCTTCTTCTAGACACTCCCACCTTGTCATCATCTTGCATTCAGTTCACTAGCTGTCCCAGCTGTGAGCTGTCTAGTAATTAGGTCAACCTGTCCGTTCATGTGACCCACACTTGCTATCACTTGTGTAGCATCATTCCTTTGGCTCAATAAAATTACTCTTTCACCTTAAAGGAACTGTTTTATCCAAAAGCCTGGTCAAAGAATTGTTTTCCTTTCATCCAAGGACCACAACTGGGACAACATTCCTTTGCCAGGAAAAGCCGATAAGGACTCCTTTTAACGGATTAGTCTACCTCATAAATAAATGGACTTCTTTCCTCTCAGACAGGTTTTATTCGTTAACAACCTTTTTGAGAAATAACAGACTTTCATGACTGTCTTCCATAAGGCTCTAGGGATTATACACAGCTCAACATTGCCACCTTCTGAAAACTCAGGGACATGTTGGATTTAACCAGCCTTGGAACATGGTTTATTTTTTGACTCAAAGTAATTCTCTCTCTTCAAGTTTCATTCCTCAGGATAATTTTCAGGACACCCTGGAAAATCAAGCGGGACTCTGAACTACCATTTTGCGGTGGACAATCAATAATGGGTTTGGGATATTTCATTAATCTTGATTTTAAATGTGTGCATGAATATTTAAATGTTTAAGTATATCTTACTCCAATGCTGTTAATTATAAGTTCATAAATGCATGCTCCATCGCAGGGCCAACACATCTGTCAAGAGTGTACCCTGCCTCTCGCCCTAAGATGCTGGGATAGGCTCCAGCATCCCCCGCGACCCAAAAAGGATTAAGCGGAAGAAGATGGATGGATGGATGGAAATGCATGCTCATGAAAGAAAAGTGCATGATTCACTGAAGTAGCTCAGACTCTGTGCATAAGTACATTAATGAGTTTTCAGTGTTATAACAATGTGTTTCTCATGTTGGAAAGTCTCAGCAAGTCATCTGACTTGCTCAACCAATCACCAGCCAGCATATGCTGGGCAACGGTTCTCTCAATCTTATTCGTGGATTACAGACAAAGGACTGCTTTCTTATTGGACCAAAGTTGATTCAACCCACCCACGACGGAAAATTATTGGTTCCTGGTCATGTCAGTCACAGGAACACTGCAAAACTTGTCTGAGTATAAGAGAGTACAGCCACACTTGTTATTCAGTCTTTGTGTTGCTTTCGTCTTATGAAAGTCTCTGTGTCTTTAATGTTTTGTTTCCTTTAAAACGTCTGGGAATTAATTCTTCCTTTTCTGAGCTCAAAATTCTTTTTATTTGGAGCAAAACTCCATTTTTCACAGGCGTTTCTATTTTTTTTTCCTGTTAAACTTTCTTTATACTTACCGTGTGTTTTAAAAAGACTGACTGACCATTCGTTTTTTCACACTGGAAGCTATTTTTGCCAACCCCCACAATGTCAGAAGAACTTGGATATATTTTGTGGCTCAAATTTTTATCTTATCTCTCTAAAATTCTGTTATCCAGATCAGATTTTTAATTATTTCCAAATTTATCTGGACCACGGAAGGAAGCCGCCGGCCAACGAAGAAGAAACAGCAGCTGCCATCTTTGCTGGATCTCAGCTCCAACTGTTTGTTGCAGGCAAAATCTCATCTTGTGACTGTGGACTTGAAAGCTGTTAGACTGTGGGAAACATATCTGTGGGCAGATATAATCCCATGTCATCTTGGGATTGATCTTCAGCTAAGAATCCAGCTGAAGAGGACAACCAACTTCAACGCAAGGAGTCACATGAGCCATATTCTCTTTGTTTCCATCTGCTGAACGAATGTCTAAGATTTGGAAATAATTCATAAATCTGATCAGATACAGAATTAAAGAGAATTAATATTCCCTTTTCAGTAAAATTCCATTTTTACTTTCTCAGAGTAAGCTCAGAATTTTTCATATAATTAGTTTAATGTTCTCCATAAATCTGTGTCCAATTTTATTCATATTCTTGTCCCAGTTAATTCAGCCTACATTTTCACCCTGGTTCTACAAACGTGATCACACTCTGTTGATTAATAATGAGTTATACAAGTTGAATGTGATACTCAATATGTTGATCATTTCACATGCTCACAAGTTATTTGAATGTAAGATCATTTAATCATAATTTCATTAATAAATTGTTAATGTATGAGAGAAGTTGTAAGTGAATTTCTTTTCTGTCATGTTCTAAGTCCCCAGTAGAACTCATGATTAATTTGAGACTGATTAATTTAAGGTATCAAGATTAATAAATCGTTCACAATAGTGAGCTGGTTCCCCAAACGAGTGTTTTCTTATCAAGTTTTCCTGTGTGTGTGTGGACCCGGAGTAAGTCTTAGGTCCCGATACACCT
Organism: Pholidichthys leucotaenia; assembly: GCA_020510985.1. NCBI lineage: Eukaryota > Metazoa > Chordata > Actinopteri > Cichliformes > Pholidichthyidae > Pholidichthys > Pholidichthys leucotaenia. Next base: position 288,148,617 of record CM035843.1, on the reverse strand, counting down.
CTTAAATAAATTAAATAATCTTATACCTTATCACAATTATAAATAATTAAATAATGCTACATTTGTTATCATTTATTTCTGGCTATTTAAGGACTGTTATTTCTCTCCCTCATGGCTGGAGTCTAAAAGAGTCTCTCACGTCAGAACCCCATCCCCGTTCTGGTGTGCATCCTGTCTTCCCTTTTGCCATCTCTGTTCATAAGTTTTGCTTTGTGCACTGTTTGGATTTTTGTGTCTGTGCAGTGTTTGGACTTTTGCATTGTTTTCAATAAATATCACAAACTACAGTTCAGTGTTTGGGTCTCTCCTCTCTGCCCAAGGGGCAATTCATGACAGCAGACTCCAGCCATTAGGAAACTCAGCTGCTGTAGTTTGTTGATTTTTTTGTTTTCACTCACCCGTTTTTCTCCCAGAGCGTTACCATGTCCCCAGCACGCCGACCTCCAGCAAACAAAGGATGATTGACAGTGGGGTCTTCGAGTGTGGAGGAACAGCGGGCCTCTGAGTTCATCCAGAGCTTTGTGGATGAAGCTCTCACCTCCCGTAGTCCTACGAAGATCTGGGAGAGCATGAAAGCGGCGACTGGTATTGTCGAGGCGCACCCTGGGTTGTGGAGGTTTCCCCAGTTCACGGAGTTGCTGGCTACGGTCTCTGTCCTGCAGCAGTCTTTCCCCGGGCTGACTTGGGGGACACCTCCAGCGAGCCCAAAGCTGACATGGAAGCGCGCTCCATGGCATACATCCAACTCCACCACCAGTTTGCCCATTCCTGCTCCCACTCCGCTGGCTCCAAGATGCCGCCACCCAGCTTCGGACCGCTAGAGGAACACACCTGCCTCTCAGGCAGCAGTTTCTCTCACACCAAGCCTGACAATTCCCGCAGCAGTTCCTCCTTCTTGTTTGCCTTCGCCAGCAGTCCTGTCAGCCTCCTCCTTCTCCAATGCTGCTGCGACTCCCGTCTCCTCGATGTGTCCTCCCACTGCTGAGGGTCTGGCTGTTTCCTCTCCAACTCTGCCCATCACTGTGACTGCATTGGCGGCTACTCAACGTTCCCCTGGGAAGCCCTCTTCGACTGCAGTCACGGACTGCTGCAGCAGAGAACATTGTTCCCCAGGAACTCAGGCGAGTGTCTTTTCATTTTCCAACATTTTATGATGATATGCTTTGCATGATTCCTGGTAGTGAGGCTCAGTTTTTGCAGTCCCCTGAGTCCTCACCACCTGCTGCATCCCACACCACCTTACCTGCTCTCTCCGTGTCGCCTCCTATTTTACCCCGAGTGCCTGCCAGTCCCAGGGTTGAGTCACCGGGCGACGGAGAAGCCTGCGGTCCTGGAGGACCTGGTATCAGCCCCGCAGCCATGGTATGGATGGAGGGAGAGCCCTGTCAGTGATCCGGAGCCTGTGCCGACGACCGATTGGGACTGCACCTACCACTATGCCTGCTGCAGGGGCCGCTGGAGCAGAGTTGAAGCTGGACCTCCAGAGGACTGGGCCCGAGACGTCGTCACCTGGCTCGACGGAGTCTTGGACGGCGGTGGAGCTTCAGCTCAGGCAAGTGTTCTTCTTAGTTTTCTCTGTCTCTGTTTTGGAGAGATCTTGCCTGGCTCTTGGTGAGGACAGTCAAGTGCAGTCGTCAGCTGCAGCTGAGCTCACCTCGCTGGGCTCCGCTGTCGTCGGTGACCCTGATCCTGTGTCTCTGTCCCTCTTGTCTGAGTCATTCCCCAGGGTCACCAAGATTTGTCCACTTCGCCAGAGGTCTCCATGGGTGCTGCTCCCCCTCCGGCTGAGGTCTTCACGGGTGCTTCTCCCCAGCCCGAGACCTCCGTGGGTGCTGTTCCCCCTCCGGTTGAGGTCTTCGTGGGTGCTCCGTCCCAGCCCAGGGCCTCCAAAGGTGCTGCTTCCCCATCAGCTGAGGTCGTCGTGTGTGCTCCGTCCCAGCCCGGGACCTCCGTGGATGCAGCTCCTCCTCAGTCCAGGTCTCCGTGGGTGCTGTGTCCTAGTCGAGGACCGTCATGGATGCTGCGCCCCAGCCTGAAACCAATGTGGGTGCTGCGCTGCAGTGTGGGTCCACCATGGACATTATGCTCCAGCCCGAGGGCCACCGCGGGTGCAGCTCTGGCCCAGTCCAGGTCTACCATGGGTGCAGTTCTGGCCCAGTCTGAGTCCACTGTGGGTGCAGCTCTGGCCCAGTCTGGGTCCATCGTGGGTGCAGCTCTGGTCCAGTCCGGGCCCACCGTGGGTGCAGCCTCACTCCAGCCTGGGGCCACTGTGGGTACAGCCTCGCTCCAGCCTGGAACCACCACAGGTGCAGTCTCACTCCAGCCTGGAACCACCGAGGGTGCTGTTGTGTCCAAGTCTGGGACCAGCGAGGGTGCTGCAGAGCAGTCCAAAAGCATTGGGGTCCCCTCTCTTCTGCCAGACGCTGTTGTGGTCCCCTCTCCTCTGCCTGAGGCCGTCGTGGTCCCCTCTCCTCTGCCCAAGGCCATTGGGGTTCCCTCTCCTCTGCCTGAGGCTGTCATGGTTCCCTCTCCTCCACCTGACATCGTCGTGGTTTCCCCTACTCCTCGTGGTTTCCCCTACTCCTCTGTGCCGCTGGGTTGGGTGGCCCACATTCTCCGGTAGGCCACCCGATTCATTCCACCACGCCATCTGCCAGGTCTGGGACTTTAGCCAGCCGTCTGAACTGTCCAGCTCTCAGGTCCCGGTTCCGGTTCCGCCGGACCGGTGGCGCCACACGAGTAGGCTGCCCGTTGCAACAGCCTTTTTTTTTATCTTCCTTCTTCTTTCTACACCTTTCACTCTGTATATATATCACGGACGCACGGATCGCCCCGGGGGTCTCCCGGGTCGGCGGACGGAGCCACGGTTTGCAGCGGGAGATGCTACAGCGGGGAGGAGCTAGTGCTAGCTAGCACTTGGCCGCCGCCCGGTGCTAATGGGAAACCCGACATACCGGGAGCTGTAGCGAAAACGACGCGGGTGCCGGGCTGGAGTTTAGGCGGCGTGCAAGAAATATAAGACAGAATAATAAAGAGCGATGGCAAGAACCAAGCAGACCGCCCGTAAAATCTACTGGAGGAAGAAGCCCCCCAGGAGACAGCTAGCCACCAGGGCTGCTCGGAGAGGCGCTCCGGCCACCGGCAGAGTGAAGAGGCCTCGCCGTCACAGGCCCGTGGCTCTGAGAGAGATCCGTCGCTGCCAGAAATCCACGGAGCTGCTCATCCGTAAGCTGCCCATCCAGCGCCTGGTGAGGGAGATCGCTCAGGACTTCAAGACCGTCCTGCGTTTCCTGAGCTTTGCCGTCATGGCTCTGCAGGAGACCAGCGAGGCCCACTTGGTGGTCTCTCCTTCGCTAAGGGGGTCACCATCATGCCCAAAGACTTCCAGCTGGCCCGCCGCATCCGCGGAGAGAGAGCTTAGACTTTCTGCTGCACATTCACCAACCAACCATAATGCTCTGCACTGTGTGTCTATATATATACATTTATAGTAATATGGACATATGTTTACTAGATGTTGTTTTTTCTTGCCTTCTGATTGTTGCTCTGAGTGTTGCTATCCCTGTGCTGTTGCAATCCTGGAATTTCCCCATTGTGGGACTAATAAAGGCTTATCTTATCTTATCTTATCTTAAATTAGATGCCTGTCTTAAGGAAATCAAAGCCTGGATGATTTGTAATTTTCTGATACTAAACTCAGATAAGACTGAAGTCATTCTTGTTGGCCCAAAAAACCTTAGAAATTCCTTTCCAAATCATACTCTTAATTTAGATGCCGCCACTCTCACTCTGAATAGTTCTGTGAGGAACCTTGGAGTTATTTTTGATCAAGATCTGTCCTTTAATTCATATATTAAATTTGTTTCTAAGACTGCCTTCTATCATCTGCGCAATATTGCCAAGATTAGGAGCATCTTGTCTCTGAATGATGCTGAGAAACTGATCCATGCCTTTGTCAGCTCTCGACTAGATTATTGTAACTCTATCCTTAAAAAGTCTTCAGTTGATCCAAAATGCTGCTGTAAGAGTTTTAACTGGGTCTAGAAAGAGAGCTCGTATCTCTCCGGTTTTGTCCTCCCTTCATTGGCTTCCCATAGAGTTTAGAATTAAGTTTAAAATCCTTCTTCTCGCTTACAAAGCTCTTAATAATCAGGCCCCCTTATACTGTATATAAAAGATCTGATATTACCCTATCATCCTAATAGAGCTCTACGCTCCCAAAATGCTGGATTGCTTGTGGTGCCCAGAATCTCCAGAAGTACATTGGGAGGCAGAGCCTTCTGCTATCAAGCTCCTTCTCTGTGGAACCAGTAACCACTCTGGGTCCGGGAGTCAGACTCGGTCTCTGTTTTTAAGAACAGGGTAAAATCCTTCCTTTTCAATATAGCCTATGATTAGGGAGGGATTTCGTGTCTCTTAACCCCGCTTCTGTTCTGCTGTTAATAGATTCAGACTGCTGTTTGACTGCCAATAATGTACTTGGTTTTTCACTGTTTCATGTTTTTTATGTCTTTTCTTTTCGTCCTCTCTATCCCCTCACCCCCAGCCAGTCGCAGCAGATGACTGCCCCTCCATGAGCCTGGTTCTGCTAACGGTTTCTTCCTGCTAAATGGGAGTTTTTCCTCTCCACTGTCGCTAAGTGCTTGCTCACAGGGGATCGTCTGATTGCTGGGTCTTTCTGAAATTGTGGGGTTTTCTCTGCATTTTGTAGCGCTATGGGATAACCTTTGTTGTGATGTGGCGCTATATACACTACCGTTCAAAAGTTTGGGGTCACTTAGAAATTTCCTTATTTTTGAAAGAAAAACACTTTTTTTCAATGAAGATAATTTTAAACTAATCAGAAATACACTCTATACATTGCTAATGTGGTAAATGACTATTCTAGCTGCAGATGTCTGTTTTTGGTGCAATATCTACATAGGTGTATAGAGGCCCATTTCCAGCAACTATCACTCCAGTGTTCTAATGGTACAATGTGTTTGCTCATTGCGTCAGAAGGCTAATGGATTATTAGAAAACCCTTGTGCAATCATGTTAGGTCTGCAATGCTGTAATTGCTGCAAATGGAGGATTCTTTGACGAAAGCAAAGTTTGAAGGAAAAAATAATTATTTCAAATACAAATCATTATTTCTAACCTTGTCAATGCCTTGACTATATTTTCCATTCATTTTACAACTCATGGTGGTAAATAAAAGTGTGATTTTTCATGGAAAACACAAAATTGTCTGAGGTGACTCCAAACTTTTGAACGGTAGTGTAAATAAAGCTGAATTGAACTGAATTGAATTAAGTGCCTGGGTTTTGCTTGGGTGTGGGTCCTGAGTGGAGTTTTGTTTTTTGGTCCCTCCTAGCCTCATCCCCCCACCACCCTCCCGGGTTGGGTCATTGTGTTTCTCCTGTTGGGGGGGGGGGAGTCTTTTTTTTTTTCTTTGGTGTTACCTTGGGGTGTTTGGAATCCACCTCTTAAGGGAAGGGAGGGGGGGGGGGGCTCTGTCACGAGGCTGAGCGCGGTGTGTCACCGGGCTCAGGCTCTTAATTTATATCTGAGTATTTTCTGTATTTTTCCAGTGTTGTGTGTTATTTTCCTGTGTGTTGGTTTAAGATGTGTTCTTGGTGGTTAATTGTTCTGTTAGTTATTCATGTCCTTATTATTATTATTATTCTGTCAGTTTCTGTAGCTTAGTGTTTATTTTATTTCTTTGTGACATGAGCTTTCCACTTCCTCTTTCAAACACTCCCACCTTGTTATCATCTCGCATTCAGTTCACTAGTTGTCCCAGCTGTGAGCTGTCTAGTAATTAGGTCAACCTGCCCGCTCATGTAACCCACATCTGCTATCACTTATCATTTATTTCTGGCTATTTAAGGACTGTTATTTCTTTCCCTCATGGCTGGAGTCTAAAAGAGTCTCTCATGTCAGAACCCCATCCCCGTTCTGTTGTGCATCCTGTCTTCTTTTTTGCCGTCTCTGTTCGTAAGTTTTGCTTTGTGCACTGTTTGGATTTTTGTGTTTGTGCACTGTTTGGACTTTTGTGTTGTTTTCAATAACTATCAAACTACAGTTCAGCGTTTTGGTCTCCCCTCTCTGCTCGAGGGGCAATTCATGACATCTGCACTGCACAAATGGCTAAAACAAAGCTAATGATATTAATAGGCCAATGGAAATATGCCTACTGTTAGAATACTAGACATTAGCAAGGTAATAAGCATGCACTGTTTCAATAAGTTATTATCCTAAAGCCAATTTACTCTAAATTAAAAGAAGATTAACTTGTTGTTTATTTTGCTGCATTAGTTATAGCATCGGGTAGATATAACACAACAATATGCAATAAGTCAAGCTTAACAATTATGTAAAACTCAAAAATGACCTCCTAATAGTTAGCTTAACTTAGCAAAAGTAGGCCCAACTCTCTCAAAGATCCACCAGCAAAGTGGGGCTCACTATCAGTTCCTAAATCAAAACATACAAAATCCCAAGTACAGAAATAGTTATATATCCTACTGTATATACTCAAGAAATGTATACAGTAAAAGCCAGTAAAACTTACTCAAATGCACTAACCCCAACAATAAACTACAATGCTACTGTGTATGTAAACATTAAAAAGTAAATAGACATTTTTCATAGTAAAGATTATTGCATTAATAAATGTTAAAGGGGGTCATTGATTGTACTTTTCCTACATTTAAACATGCCTTCATGTTTAAATGTAGGAAACATGTTTAAATGTTTCCTACATTTAAACTTTAAATGTTTCCTACATTTAAACTTCATGTTTAAATGTAGGAAACATGCCTTCATGTTTAAATGTTTCATGTCATTTTTTCCGCTGCATGCTGCGTTTACAGCTGTGAGGTTAAAGTGTCATCCATGCATTGTGTTCATGCATCCTGTCTGTACCTCTGATATGCAAATGCCCAGATTGACCGCTGTGAATGTCTTTGATGTATTGTCTGAGTTGAGTATATATGCTGCACTGTGCTGTAAATCTGTCTCTCATTCTCACTCCTGCATCTGCTGCGAGACACACACACTGTGTGCCTCCTCTTTGAGAGCTGGAGGAACGAAGTTGCAGCCTGCTCAAGCCATGGGCTGCAGCCGAGTTCTGATGAAGGCGGGTGATAATAAAGCTATTTAAAAATCCAACGCTGCCTTTATTTTATCATCCTCTTTACTGGTGACCCCAAGGACGCCCACGTTTTGTGCAAACGCAACCTTCTGATCTGAACAGCCACGCTGGCGACCCGAGACTGAAGAAAACGAGCGGCCAGCGAACGCAGCACCCGGGCATGAATGCTCCGTCGCAGCGGCCTGACTGGTCTGCCCTCCCTGCTGCCTCAGGGAGACCTCGACACAGAGCCCACGGCGGGCAAGCTGCTCTCAGGACATCAACCAAGACCGGGTAAGCGGCAGAGAACGTCATGGCGCGCCCTCGCCGAGATCGGCACATCCACGCGGGACCGGCCGCGCAGCTCCTCCACATCAGAGCACATGCGGGCGACTCCCATGGCCGACGGAGCACACGGGGACCTGAACGCACCATGACTAATCTGCAGCCACGGCTCGTCAGAGATGTTTCTCCACCAAGTTTCCGACCCTGATTTCCTCTCCAGCGGGCCCACCCACGCACGGAGCCCCGGCACGCACACAGGGGGTGACGAGGACGGCGCACCACGCACGGGACAAATATGGCTTTTCCGACCGCCTTCCTTCTGCTGCACACTGGCCCTTCAGGCTTGCTTGTACACCTGAGGCCCGCAGCTTCCTCACTGGATTTTATGGTCTTAGCCACGGCACACAAGGGGAATTCAGCTGTCTGCGGTTCCCGAGGCTGTAGGGTTACGTCTGCCCTAAAGTCAACACGCCAGTCCCTCTGCTTTTATTTTTTTCTTGCCGCCGCTCCTGCTTTTCTTCATGGCCACGAGAGGAGTCAGAGACTATTTTTTTTTCTTCTTCTGATCTCCGCATGTTCAGACGGGACATCGCGGAGCAGCAAACACTTTTGGCGCGACTCGAACGATTTTCCCGCGCCCGGTCAGCATTTGCTACCCCCCCTCCCCCTCCTCCTGCACAGAGCTTTTCCCTGCTCACTGCCCAAACTGCAACACCGAGGTCACGGTCCCCTACCGTGCCCTCTGGGGGGGAGCAGTGTAGCGGGTTGAATTCAACCCCCCCACAACACACAGAGACAGTCAGCTCGCACTCCTGGGTTTTTTCCGCTGCATGCTGCGTTTACAGCTGTGAGGTTAAAGTGTCATCCATGCATTGTGTTCATGCATCCTGTCTGTACCTCTGATATGCAAATGCCCAGATTGACCGCTGTGAATGTCTTTGATGTATTGTCTGAGTTGAGTATATATGCTGCACTGTGCTGTAAATCTGCCTCTCATTCTCACTCCTGCATCTGCTGCGAGACACACACACTGTGTGCCTCCTCCTCTTTGAGAGCTGGAGGAACGAAGTTGCAGCCTGCTCAAGCCATGGGCTGCAGCCGAGTTCTGATGAAGGCGGGTGATAATAAAGCTATTTAAAAATCCAACGCTGCCTTTATTTTATCATCCTCTTCAACACACTCAATACTTGGTCGGGGCTCCTTTTGGGTTAATTACTGTATCAATGTGGCGTGGCATGAAGGTGATCAGCCTGTGGCACTGCTGAGGTGTTATGAAGGTTCAGGTTGCTTTGACAGTGTCCTTCAGCTCGTCTGCGTTGTTGGGTCTGGTGTCTCTCATCTTCCTCTTGACAATACCCCATAGATTCTCTATGGGGTTTAGGTCAGAAGAGTTTGCTGGCCAATCAAACACAGTGATGCTATGGTCATTAAACCAAGTTTTGATACTTTTGGCAGTGTGGGGGGGAGGGGGTGCCAAGTCCTGCTGGAAAATGAAATCAGCTTTTCCATAAAGCTTGTCAGCAGAGGGAAGCATGAAGTGCTCTAAAATTTTCTGGTAGATGACTGCGCTGACTTTGGTCTTGATAAAACACAGTGGACAAACACCAGCAGATGACCTCTGTTCAGATAAAAGTAAATTTTGGATTTCATTTGGAAATCAAAGTCCCAGAGTCTGGAGAAAGAGTGGAGAGGCACAGAATCTAAGTTGCTTGAGGTTTAGTGTAAAGTTTCTACAGTCAGTGATGATTTGAGGAACCAGGTCATCTGCTGCTGTTGGTCTACTGTGTTTTATCAAGACCAAAGTCAGCGCAGTCGTCTACCAGGAAATTTTAGAGCACTTCAAGCTTCCCTCTGCTGACAAGCTTTATGATAAGATAAGATAAGCCTTTATTAGTCCCACAACGGGGAAATTCCAGGATTGCAACAGCACAGGGATAGCAACACTCAGAGCAACAATCAGAATGCAAGAAAAAAAGCAAGCAAGCAAGAGCAGCTAATATACATATGTACATATTACTATAAAATATATATATACACACACACACAGTGCCGGACATTGTAGCTGGATGAAATAAATATATGAATATATAAACACACAGTGAGGAGCATTGTAGCTAGATGGAATAAATATGTAGATGTATAAACACCCACACCCACATGGAGAAGCTGATTTCATTTTCCAGCAGGACTTGGCACCCCCCAACACTGCCAAAAGTATCAAAACCTGGTTTAATGACCATGGCATCACTGTGTTTGATTGGCCAGCAAATTCTCCTGACCTGAACCCCATAGAGAATCTATGGAGTATTGTCAAGAGGAAGCTGAGAGACACCAGATCCAACAATGCAGACGAGCTGAAGGTCACTATCAAAGCAACCTGGACCTTCATAACACCTCAGCAGTGCCACAGGCTGATCACCTCCATGCCACGCCACATTGATACAGTAATTAACCCAAAAGGAGCCCCGACCAAGTATTGAGTGTATACATGGACACATACTTTTCAGTCGGTCCACATTTGTTTTAAAAACTATTTGTTTAAATTAATTTTATGTAATATTCTAATTTTTTGAGAAACTGAATTTGGGGTTTTCATGGGCTGTAAGCCATAATCATCAAAATTAAAATAAATAAACATCTGAAATATATCACTCCCTGTGTAATGAATCTATATAATATAGTAAGGGTTTCACTTTCTGAAATTAGTGACAAAAAATATTGAACTTTTTCATGATATTCTAATTTTTTGAGATGCACCTGTATGTACTGTACATGGTTAACCTTAAGTCAAATAAAGCTCAGCTGTTCTAGTAGGCTTTTCCTGACATTTTTGTAGTCACATCTTACAGCACAAGCCATGGTCCGCAGAGAGCTTCTAAAGCATCAGAGGGATCTTATTGTTCAAAGGTATCAGTCAGGAGAAGGGTACAAAAGAATCTCCAAGGCATTAAATATACCATGGAACACAGTGAAGACAGTCATCATTAAGTGGAGAAAATATGGCACAACAGTGACATTACCAAGAACTTAACATCCCTCCAAAATTGATGAAAAAACGAGAAGAAAACTGGTCAGGGAGGCTGCCAGGAGGCTGCCAGCAACACTGAAGGAGCTGCAGAAATTTTTGGCAAGTGTTGGCTGTTTAGTACATGTGACATCAATCTCCCATCCTCTTCATATCTCTGGGCTATGGGGTAGGGTGGCAAGACGGAAGCCTTATCTTACAAAGAACATCCAAGCCCAGCTACATTTTGCAAAAACACGTTTGAAATCTCCCAAACGCATGTGGGAAAATGTGTTATAGTCCGGTGAAACCAAGGCTGAACTTTTTGGCCATAATTCCAAAAGGTATATTTAGCACAAACGCAGCACTGCTCATCACCAAAAGAACACCACACCAACAGTGAAGCATGGTGGTGGCAGCATCATGCTTTAGGGCTGTTTATCTTCAGCTGGAACTGGGGCCTTAGTCAAGGTGTAGGGAATTATGAACAATTCCAAATACCAGTCAGTGTTGGCACAAAACCTTCAGGCTTCTGCTGGAAAGCTAAAGATGAAGCCGCAGCCGCAGCCCGACAGGAACATGGCCACCAACCCGCGCCAGTGGCCCCCCCCCCCAACCACCCCTGAGCACCAACACACACCCGCTGCCAATAACACCAGGGGCAATGCAACAAAGTGCTCCACCCCATGACACAACAGCAGGGCGGCCAGGACAGGCAGGCCCCGAATCGCCAACCCCCATGCCACTTGATGGACTGCCCCACCCCCGCCACCCAATGAAGTTCTCCTACCCATACACACATCCTCCACCCCCAGACATCCACCCACAGGTAACCGCACCCATACACACACATACCCCCACCCACCATCACACATGCCCACCTACACCCACACACAGCCCCACCTGCCCACACATAACACACACACCCACTTCTGCACCCGCTCACAGACATGCCCCCACTAACACTCACTCTCACACACGCACACACACACACACACACACACACACACACACACACACACACACACACACACACACACACACACCCGTAGGCCCCATTGGACGAGGAGGGCAACCCAGGATGCAGGCATCTGCCCCAAGGTGCCGCCGGGGCCCCGGGGAGGACACGACCCCACCGTGCAAGGACACACCGGGGCCAGCCCGCACCACCGGCGCACACCCGACCCCAGCCCAGGGCGGGAATGCCCCCCAGCGCAGGGGCCCAGGGCCAGACCCAGCCTCCCTGACAGCGAGGCCAGCCGGCCAGGGGCCTCCCCCCCGGCCCACCCCGCAGCCTCCCCAACCAACCCCCCCCAGGCCAGACACACGGCCACCCCGGAACAGGCCCCCCAGACACCCGCCCCCCACGGTCGGGGCGCAGCCAGCCCCCAGAGGCGCCAAGGAGAGTGAGCCACCCCTTGCCACCCCTCAGTTTATAGAATTAATAAGCGGGGACCAGAGAGAATTGAATTCTGCCAGTTGGTTATTTGAGGAGGCTGACATTCTCTCCAAGCTAATATAATCTAATAGTAAGTTATTATAATGAGTCATGCATAAGTTATTTCTTGATTTCCAATTCATGAGGATAGTTTTCTTTGCAATGCATAAGGCAGTGAGAACCATGTGTAACATCCTTGCATCTATATTTATTTCACTTAAATCACCGAATATGCAAAGTGTGGGTGAGGGTGGCACACTATACCCAAGCCATGCCGACAAGTCCTCACATATCTTCCACCAGAACTTTTGGACCAGTGCACAGTACCACATAGCATGCATATAGCTATCCGGGACACTGCTAGTGCAGTAAGAGCAGATATTTGTGTGGCTCAGGCCCATTTTGATAAAAAGTTCTTGAGAACCAACAGCTTAAATCCAGAATAAAAGCAAGATTCAATCTTAATCAGACAGATTTAGAGATACCAGTTAAGGTGGCAGAGTTTCTAAATCTTCGTTCCCCTAAATTGATATTGAAAACACATGGACTATTATCAAAACTGGATGAGTCAGTTTCTCTTCCAATATCAAAATGGGAGACAGACTGATCGATCAATAAGGATGAAAGCTTCTGGACACAAATACAGCATGTTTAAACACTTAAGATGACTAAAAACTCTAATTTACAACTCATACAGTATAAAGTTCAACATAAAACTCATTACACAGGACAAAGGATGTTCAAACTGGGCCTGAGTCACACAAATATCTGCTCCTACTGCATCAGCAACGTCCCAGAGAGTTATATGCATGTTATGTGGTCCTGTGCACCGTTCCAAAAGTTTTGGCGGAAGACATGTGAAGACTTGTCGGCATGGCTTGGGTATCGTGTCCCATCCTCACCCACACTTTGCACATTTAAGTGAAATAAATATAGATACAAGGATGTCACACATGGTTCTCACAGCCTTATGCATCGCAAAGAAACCTATCCTCATGAATTGGAAATCAAGAAATAATTTATGCATGACTCACTATAATAACCTACTATTAGATTATATTAGCCTGGAGAAAATGTCTGCCTCCTCAAATAACCAATTGGCTAAATTCAATTCTCTCTGGTCCTTGCTTTTTAATTCTATAACCTGAGGGGTGGCGGGCGGTGGTTTGCTTTCCTTGGTGCCTCTGGCGGCTGGCTGCGCCCTGACCATGAGGAGTTTCTGTGACCCACTGGGGCTGGTGTCCGGGGTGGCCATGTGTCTGGCCTGGAGGCATTGGTTGGGGGAGGGGGTTGCGTGGTGGGCCAGGGGGAGTGTGGCCCCAGGACAGCTGGCCTTGCCTCCTGGGTGGGCCTGGGTCTGGCCCTGGGCCCCTGGTGCTGGGGGGGGGGGGGCCTTCCCCCTCTGGGTTGGGGTCGGGTGTGTGGCGGTGGTGCGGGCTGGCCCTGGCGTGTCCTTGCGCGGTGGGGTCGTGCCCTCCCCAGGGCCCTGGCGGCACTCTGTAACGGGTGCCTGGTGTGTGTGTATGTGTGTGAGTGTGTGTGCGCATGCAGGCGTGCATGAGAGTGGGTGTGAATGGGTGCGTGTGTGGAAGTGGGTGCATGCGAGTGCGTGTGTGTGTTGTGTGTGGGCATGTGGGACTGTATGTGGGTGTAGGTGGGCATGTGTGATGGTGTGTGTGTGTGTGTGTGTGCACATGAGGGTGGGCGGGTGTGTGTGTGCGTACGGGTGCAGATACCTGTCGGTGGAGTTGGGGGTTAGAGGATGCGTGTGTGGGTGGGGGAACGTCATTGGGTGGCAGAGGTGGGGCAGACCATCTAGTGGCATAGGGGTTGGCGATTTGGGGCCTGCTTGTCCCAGCCGCCCTGCCGTTGTGTCATTGGGCGGGGTGCTTTGTTGCATTGCCCCTGGTGTCTTTGGCGCCAGGTGTGTGTGGGTGCTTGGGGGTGGTCGGGATGGGGGGGGGGCGTTGACGTGGGTTGGCGGCCATGTTGCCGTCGAGCTGCTCCGGGGTGGCTTGCTGCTGTCGATGCGTGTCTGGGGTGGGTGGTCGGTGGGCTTGCGGTGGGTGCTCGAGGGTGTCACTTGGTGTGTGGGGTGCCGTATGGGTCCGGCCTATTGTTCACTATTGTGACTATTGTTGTTGTGCATGTTCGTGTGTGCAAGATGAGTGAGAATGGGTGTGGCTGCTACTTTGTGGTGCTGGGAGTGCCAAGGCGCAATGCTGGTGGGTCCTGGGCTGCTCGGCCTGGCGGCCCTCACCCTGGTTTGGGATTTGGGGGTAGTGGGTGGCGTCCTGAACCAGTTTGTGAGCTGGCTTCTTGGGGGGAGGGTGCTCGCTTTTGGACTGCCTCCCTTCAAGTCTTACCCCACCCCCCCCGATTCTGGGTGGAATATACATCTTCTTGGATACATTTACGTTTTGGGGGCAGGGGTGTGTCGCACTGTGCCGACGAAGGGAATACCTCTGCTGCATAGTGGGGCTGCCCTCACCTCAATTTTAATTGCATTTTAGATACTGAGGGCTTGGGGGGATGGGGGCCCCGCTACCAATCGCAGTGGCTAGTGGTGCTCCAACGACCATCCCCCCAATTTTAACTGCACCATTGTAGTTCACACACCTGCACATAATCACATCAAACAACTAACACACACCTATTAGGATTTGTGCAAGGGGGAGGGGGTTGGGGGTCTTCCTCCACCCCTGTTGCCCTCCTTCTGCCAGGGGCCTGGGGGCCTGGTGGGGGGCCTCGGACCTGTCATGTTGTCAAAATCCCTGGGTGCTGCCGAATGAATACCTACGAGCAAGGGAGTGAGAGAAGGATTGAACAAGACAGTAAGCAAGAGTGAGGGTGTGATGAGTGGAGATGGTGATGGTGGGTCAGTTTTGTGTGGCGCTTTGCATGTTGGGTGGCATCTTCGAGCGGCTGCGGTGGTCTGCTGATCAGTCGCTCGGGTGGGCGCTGGGGGTGGGGGTCTGCTTCTGTGGCCACGGCCACCCTGGGGTGGGTTGGCAGAGGGGTGGCTGCTGGCCTATGCCGGCGGTCTCCCCGGCCGCTTCCGGGCCCTGGTGCGTGTTCAGGCTCGCTGCAGCTGCATCACAGTTGCCATAAGAAATAAGGGTGAATGAGGGTGGGTGACTGTGAGAGCACAAATGGATGTGAGTAGGTTAGAGTGTGAGTGCATGTATGGGTGAACGTGAGTGAGTGGGAGCGAGATAGAGCGGGTACAGGAGTGAGAGAGAATGGGTGGGTCCGGGAGTGCGAGTATGGGACTATGTGGGAGAGTGGGTGAGTGAGAGTGAGTGAGTGCAGGTGTGGGAATGGGCGTGTCTGCTAGTCGGTACGTGCTGGATTGAGGGGGTAGTGCCTCTCGGCTATGTGGGCTCCCCTGGGCAGGGGAAGGGGGCTTCTTTGGGCGTGGGGGTCCCTGTGGTGTGCGGCGGTGGTGCTGGGGGGGCGGGCCCACTGGGGGGGTGCCTGGGGGGGGCTCGCACCAGGGATGCAGACCGGTCTCCGGCCTGGGGGGTGGGGGCCTCCCAGCGCATGGGGCCTGAGGGCTGGCGTTGACCCTGCTGGGGGGTGGAGGGTTGGCGGGCCCGGGGATGTGGGCCCCTGTGCCAGCCGTCTGGTGGCCTGGCCTCCCTCAGCCATCCCTCTGGGGGCGGATGCCTGGGTTTCCTGGGGCTTGTTGACCTCGGACATTTGTGCCCTGTGGGGGTTGGCAGTGCTGCCTTGCTTGCTCGGGGTTTCCGGGGGGAAGGGGGGGAGGGGGGAGGATTGCTGCGACTGGCCCCCCTCTTCGTATGTTTCCTAACAAACCACTCACACATGCACATGCACACACTTATTTTACGTGCGCTCTCATATACACGCACACGGACGCACACACACAAATGTCTCCCCTTTAACAGGTGCGGATACCAGACTCGTGTTGAGACCTCTTCGGTGGAAGAAGCAGTCTGTCTTCTGTTTGTTTTAGTTGTTGGTTTGTTTGTCTTTTTTGTCTGTTCCTCTCCCTTTTCTTTCCCCCTCCACACACTTCCTTTCGCCATTCCCCATCCTGTCGAGTCCTTCATGGGTGAAATAATTTAAATAAAGTATTAAAAGTTGTTACAGGAGGATTTTACAACAATATACAGTACATAGATAGGCACTGTATAAAGCTCCTTTTGGCAAAGTAAATCTGTTTTGGCACAATAAAGGTAGCAGATCTCTGTTCTGCTCACCTAGCTGCCTGACAGGACAAGGGGAAAAAAAGAAATACATGCAGATATGTTGAGGTGATGTTGGAGCTGAATTAAGCATGCTGATCAACTTATGTTATCCTTCTTAATATTCACCTATGCTTATTTTATAAACTGGTAAGATTTATATATAAATATTTTTGTATACTCAAGAAAAAACATAGACGGTAAACCATTTACATATAAATCTTGCATTTGTATTTAATCCGGCAAACGCGCAAGGCCCCCGGCCCAGACGGCGTGTCTCCCTCCACCCTGAGACTCTGTGCGAAACAGCTGGCTCCTGTATTCACAGACATTTTTAACACCTCCCTTAAGTTATGCCACGTGCCGTCCTGCTTCAAATCCTCCACCATCATCCCTGTCCCCAAGAAGCCACGGATCACTGGACTTAATGACTACAGACCTGTAGCGCTCACCTCTGTAGTCATGAAGTCCTTTGAGCGCCTGGTCCTGTCCCACCTCAAGTCCATCACCACCCCTTTCCTGGACCCGCTGCAGTTTGCCTACCGAGCCAACAGGTCTGTAGACGATGCAGTCAACCTGGCCCTCCACTCCATCCTGCAGCACCTGGACTCCCCGGGAACCTACGCCAGGATCCTGTTTGTGGACTTCAGCTCCGCATTCAACACCATCCGCCCCGCTCTGCTCCGGGACAAGCTGTTCCTGCTCAACGTGCCTGACTCCCTCTGCAGGTGGATCATCGACTTCCTGACGGACCGGAGGCAGCATGTGCGGCTGGGAAAGACTGTCTCAGACTATACTAGCATCAGCACCGGATCACCCCAGGGCTGTGTACTTTCCCCCCTACTCTTCTCCCTTTACACCAACTCCTGCACCTCCAGCCACCAGTCTGTCAAGTTGATCAAGTTTGCGGACGACACCACCCTCATTGGGCTCATCTCCAACGGCGACGAGTCCGCCTACAGGAGAGAGGTGGCCCAGCTGGCGTCCTGGTGCAGCAATAACAACCTGCAGCTGAACGCTCTGAAGACAGTGGAGATGATTGTAGACTTCAGGAAAGTCACTACTCCTCTGCCCCCCCTCACCCTCTCAGGCTCTCCCATCACCACTGCTGATTCCTTCCGCTTCCTAGGCACTACCATCACCAGGGACCTCAAATGGGAGCTGACCATCAGCTCACTCATCAAAAAAGCCCAGCAGAGGATGTTCTTCCTGCGGCAGCTGAGGAAGCTCAAGCTACCCACCAAGATGTTAGTGCAGTTCTACACAGCCATCATCGAGTCCATCCTCACCACCTCCATAACCGTGTGGTACGCAGGAGCCACTGCCAGGGACAGACTAAGGCTGCAGCGCGTCGTGCGCACTGCTGAGAAGGTGATCGGCTGCAAGCTCCCATCTCTCCAGGATCTGTACATCTCCAGGACCCGGAGGCGTGCTGGCCGGATCATAGCCGATCCCTCACACCCTGGTCACGTACTGTTTGCCCCCCTCCCCTCTGGTAGAAGACTTCGGTCCATCCAGACTAAAACCTCCCGTCACATGAACAGCTTCTTCCCCTCTGCCATTAGACTGCTGAACACTAAGTGACTTATTGACTCTCGTGCACCATGTACAGCAGCTCAACCAGACTCATGTCAATCATCACTGTTTTCTTCCTGCATTACCGACTGCACTATATAGTTCTCCACAGTATCTGCTGCTGGCTAATATATATTTTAACTGTTGACCAGTATCACTTAATCTTATCCTACACTTTATTACATGTATAGTTTATTTCTCTTATCTTATCATGTTTAATGTTGCAGCATTGTACCGAGACAAATTCCTAGTTTGTGTACTACATGAACAATGGCAATAAACCTGATTCTGATTCTGATTCTGAATCAATGGAGCCACACTGAAATCCATGTCCTGTAAATAGGGCTGGGCGATATGACGATATATCAGATGACGATATAAAAATGTCTATCGTTTCATAGAATACTCTATCGCTTATATTGTTATTTAAAATGCACATATTGCCGCTTCTTGAGCAAAACTCCTCACACTACTTGTCAACACCACACCTCTCCCCCGCAGTGCACGCAGCATGTGTGGTGGGTGGCTAGGCTGTCCGATGGTTGCTAATTCTGAACTCCCAGATTGGTCAAATAGCTGCTACTCCTGTTTGTCAGGGATATGGGACTGTTTTCCATCATGCTGCATCAGAGAGGTTAGTCCGCTAATTTCTTTTTAATAAGAGGTGAGTCACGTTAACACCATCTCTAATTATAAAACAGCAAATGCTAAATGACAGTGCTAAGTTGTGCTAACTGGAAACATTATAGTGTATCAGACCATTGTTTCTATGGTTTAAATTACTGCTGAGATTCTTAGTTTTGTTTGGAAAAAATTATTAGGAGAGAGAAGGACGGTGGCTAAACTGTCATCTCTGCTGGAGTCCGAGTTCCACCCTATGCAGGACATACTGAATGCACTGAGGAGCTCATTTAGCAGCAGACTACATCATCCTAGGTGCGCAACCGAGAGGTTTCGCAGGTCCTTCCTACCAACGGCTGTCAGACTGTACAACCTAAGCAGGGCTGCTCACAGAGATAGCAAAAAGACGTAACAAACTAATAGTTTTTTGAATGCAAAAGATGCAATAGACTTACACAATGGTCCCCTCCGGCATACAACTAGGAAAATACCGGTTGCTATGGAGGGTGAGAATATGTATGGGCACATAATCATACCATGTAGGATAACTAAGTAGACGGTTATGCTGTTTCATCCCATCTAGCAACAATGCTCTGCACTGTGTGTGTTTATATATTTACATATTTATTCCATCTAGCTACAATGCTCCGCACTGGGTGTGTTTATATTTATATATCTATATATTTATTCCATCTAGCTACAATGCTCCGCACTGTGTGTTTATATATCTACATATTATTCCATCTAGCTACATTGCTCCGCACTGTGTGTGTTTATGTATTTACATATTTATTCCACCTAGCTGCAATGCTCCGTACTGTGGGTGTTTATATATTTACATATTTATTCCATCTAGCTACAATGCTCCTCACTGTGTGTTTATATATTCATATATTTATTCCATCCAGCTACAATGCTCTGCACTGTGTGTCTGTGTGTGTGTATATATATATTTTATAGTAATATGTACATATGTATATTAGCTGCTCTTGCTTGCTTGTTTTTTTTCTTGCCTTCTGATTGTTGCTCTGAGTGTTGCTATCCCTGTGCTGTTGCAATCCTGGAATTTCCCCGTTGTGGGACTAATAAAGGCTTATCTTATCTTATCTTATCTTAAAAGTGCATGATGGTGGCACATACATGCAAAATAAATAATAAATAAATTAAATTGGGTCAGAGAAGCAAGTTGGCTCTTAATATAATTTATTTGATTTCTAATAATTTTAATTAGTCAAGTAGTGACAATGAATAAAATTATAGTCATCACATGTACAGTATCTTATTACATTACCTTTTGTGTCTTTGATTTTCAGATCATGACCAATCTGAAATATTTTTACTAAGAAGCAAACAGGTTAAATCAGGCCAGAATAGCAGCCATCAGCCTGTGGCGATACACTTAAATTTTCACTAATTAAAACTAACAGCTAATTTATATCTGTAGATGGCAGGGATGGGTAATTCTCATTTGACATTTTTTAATGTTATTTGGTTGTTGTTGTTTTTTTGCTATCCTCCTGTGGCTCAGGAAATATTTATCTTACTGATGTTTACTGTTTATTCATATGATATGATTTAGAAGAAAAAAATGAAATTTATTGAGAATCAAGTCTCAAATGCACATTAAAAAACTATTTTTATCACAACACTGCAAAATTATGAGGGAAAACTGTACATGTAAAAAAGTTAAAAAAAAAAAAAGAGATGGTCCTTTTTATGTTATCTAAATTGCAGAATTTACAGAAAATGTATATCATGATATATATCGTTATTGTGATATAAAATGACTTATATCTTGATATGAAATTTTTGTCATATCGCACACCCCAACTGTAAATAGTCAAGTATATGATGCAAGACAGCATCATGCAGTTACAAAGTTAAGCAGCTCTAAAGCAGCGTTTCCCAGTCCCAGTGACCAACTAATGCTATTGGTCCAGCAACTTGTCTATCAGCCAAGTCACCCAATAAGTCCTGAAATCAGTGACAACAATAGTCAGCATATCAAAGCTAGTTAAGCTATGACACAATACCTTCATCCCAGCTCAGTAGAAAACAAATACATAACCACTCTATCAAAATCAGCAGACACTGGCATCTATACTTGTACTGGTACGGTGGACATAAACGTAATCACCCCTAGCTTATAAGACTTGGCAGCATGAAAAGACTTTCTTGCAGAAAAGTCCCGTTTTTTGTCCGTTGTAGGAGGGTGTTGTGTGTCCCAAGAGATAGAGGGGCTTATGCTGCAGTTATTGGGGTCACTCCACTTCAATGACTGTGAACACACCTCCCTTTCTTCAGTGTATTAACTGGTATGGAAGTCACTGAACATTTTTTTTAACTTACAGCACAATAAAATTATGTATAAATGCTATACAATCATGCATTCCATCAAATTAAACATCTAAATAAGACAACTGTGTGACAAACACATATTGATGATGTATTTGATCATTTTTAGCTACTAAGTACCCACTTACTGTCAACACACTTGCTGACAAAGCAATCCTCTGTAGGATCTTAAGTTCTTTACAAGCCTACTGTGACAGCAGAGGCAGTGCTGTTGTTTTTTTCCAAAGCAGACATAAAAGACAACTATTATACAATCTAAAGTTTTGCATTTATTAGTAATACCCCTTCTCTCACACATTTACTTACCATAGTTGAAGCCATCATTGCAAAAATTAAAATAATCCTGAAAATGGCAGATTTCGTGCAGATTAGATGATGGTCCAAATATGTCCTTTTCTGTTGTGTGTTCAAAATGCAGAATGTTGCAGATTTTATTTTCACAGCTTTGACCTCTTTGGTCAAAGTGAACCCAGAGAGGAGGATAAGTCTGACCGAACCAGCATGTCTCAGAAGCTGAGGGATAATCCTGCACTGTGCCATTTGAATAGATTTAGAGGGGGAGGGACCTCACCAGGAAGAAAACCAAAGAGAAAATTGCAAAGGATATGATGCGGGCGTGAAGCTGTATTTTTGCCATCACAATCAGACAAAACAGCACAGTAAGGAGATGCCACATATGGAAGGGTCTCCTAATTGCTTTTTGTAAGCATCACAAACATTCTCCTGGTGTGCACATGCAAATAGTTAGAAGGTGCTGTGATTGCATACAGCACTGTTGATTGCAAGGAAAACCTTATGGGCGTAAACGCATTAAAGAGAGTTATACAGCCCCAACAATGCGAGTGACACAAATGGTCTAGTCACGCAGTCAGAAAGTCCAGTGTTGACAAGCCTTTTAAAGCGCTGAATGGGAACCACATCAATCATGTAAGCTTGTTAGAGTAAGAAGATTTCAGTGAGATGAACTAACTTTACTCCTGCGCATTACCAAGCACACTGCCTGCATGACTGAATAGCAGTAATTCATAAAGACAAAGTTGTTGATAAAAGACTATACAGTGGTGTGAAAAAGTGTTTGCCCCCTTCCTGATTTCTCTTTTTTTGTATGTTTGTCACACTTAAATGTTTCAACTCATCAAACAAATTTAAATATTAAACAAAGATAACACAATTCAACACAAAATGCAGTTTTTAAATGAAGGTGTTTATTATTAAGGGGAAAAAAAATCCAAATCTACATGGCCCTGTGTGAAAAAGTGATTGCCCCCTTAACCTAATAACTGGTTGGGCCACCCTTAGC
This sequence comes from Pholidichthys leucotaenia, assembly GCA_020510985.1. NCBI lineage: Eukaryota > Metazoa > Chordata > Actinopteri > Cichliformes > Pholidichthyidae > Pholidichthys > Pholidichthys leucotaenia. Next base: position 288,126,711 of record CM035843.1, on the reverse strand, counting down.
AGCAACAACTGCAATCAAGCATTTGTGACTGGCAATGAGTCTTTTACAGTGCTGTGGAGGAATTTTGGCCCACTCATCTTCGTAGAATTGTTGTAATTCAGCCACATTGGAGGGTTTTTGAGCATTAACTGAATTTTTAAGGTCATGCCATAGCATCTCAATCGGATTCAGGTCAGAACTTTCACTAAGCCACTCCAAAGTCTTCATTTTGATTTTCTTAAGCCATTCAGAGGTGGACTTGCTGGTGTGTTTTGGATCATTGTCCTGCTGCAGAACCCAAGTGTGCTTCAGCTTGAGGTCACGAACAGATGGCCGGACATTCTCCTTCAGGATTTTTTGGCAGACAGCAGAATTCATGGTTCCATTTACCACAGCAAGTCTTCCAGGTCCTGAAGCAGCAAAACTGCCCCAGAGCATCACACTACCACCACCATATTTTACTGATGGTATGATGTTCCTTTTATGAAATGCTGTTACTTTTATGCCAGATGTAATGGGACACACACCTTCCAAAAAATTCAACTTTTGTCTCGTCAGTCCACAGAGTATTTTCTGCAAAATCTTGGGGCTCATCAAGATGTTTTCTGGCAAAACTGAGACGAGCCTTTATGTTCATTTTGCTCTGCAGTGGTTTTCGTCTTGGAACTCTGCCATGCAGGCCATTTTTGCCCAGTCTCTTTCTTATGGTGGAGTCATGAACACTGATCTTAAGTGAAGCAAGTGAGGCCTGCAGTTCTTTGGATGTTGTTGTGGGGTCTTTTGTGACCTCTTGGATGAGTTGTCACTGTGCTCTTGGGGTAATTTTGGTCAGCTGGCCACTGCTGGGAAGGTTCACCACTGTTCCATGTTTTCGCCATTTGCAGATAATGGCTCTCACTGTGGTTCGCTGGAGTCCCAAAGCTTTACAAATGGCTTTACAACCTTTTCCAGACTGATCGATCTCAAGTACTTTGTTTCTCATTTGTTCCTGAATTTCTTTGGATCGCAGCATGATGTCTAGCTTTTGAGGATCTTTTGGTCTATTTCACTTTGTCAGGCAGGTCCTATTTAAGTGATTTCTTGATTGAGAACAGGTGTGGCATTAATAAAGCCTGGGTGTGGCTAGAGAAATTAAATTCAGCTTTCCAAAGATGTCATAAACCACAGTTAATTTATGTTTTAACAGGGGGGCAATCACTTTTTCACACAGGGCCATGTAGGTTTGGCTTTTTTTTTACCCTTAATAATAAACACCTTAATTTAAAAACTGCATCTTATGTTTACTTGTGTTATCTTTGTCTAATATTTAAATTTATTTGATGATCTGAAACATTTAAGTGTGACAAACATACAAAACAATGAGATATTAGGAAGGGGCAAGCCCTTTATCACACCACTGTATGTGTCTTGGACATTATACGTTAGTCAGCAATCTGATTGGACAATATGGATTCCAGCATTTATTATATTCCCAAATAATCACACTCAAATGTTTGGCAGAAGGCGTATCATTCCACTTTAGTGATGTTCTAATAATCTTTAAATCATAGTTAATATCAATGGCTTCTTATAATATGTAATGCTGTGTTTGATACCTTAATTTAAGATAAGATAAGATAAGATAAGCCTTTATTAGTCCCACAATGGGGAAATTCCAGGATTGCAACAGCACAGGGATAGCAACACTCAGAGCAACAATCAGAAGGCAAGAAAAAACTAGAGCAGCTAGTATATATATGTACACATTACTATAAATATATATATATATAGACACACAGTGCGGAGCATTGTCGTTGGTGGATGTGCAGCAGACAGTCTAAGCTCTCTCTCCGCGGATGCAGCGGGCCAACTGGATGTCTTTGGGCATGATGGTGACCTTCTTGGCGTGGATGGCGCACAGGTTGGTGTCCTCGAAGAGACCCACAGGGTAGGCCTCGCTGGCCTCCTGCAGAGCCATGACGGTGGAGCTCTGGAAGCGCAGGTCGGTCTTGAAGTCCTGAGCGATCTCCCTCACCAGGCGCTGGAAGGGCAGCTTACGGATGAGCAGCTCCGTGGATTTCTGGTAGCGATGGGTCTCTCTCAGAGCCACGGTATCGGGCCTGTAACGGTGAGGCTTCTTCACGCCGCCGGTGGCCGGAGTGCTTTTCCGAGCAGCCTTGGTGGCCAGCTGCTTCCTGGGGGCTTTTCCTCCAGTAGATTTACGGGTGGTCTGCTTGGTTCTTGCCATCGCTCTTTATTATTCTGTCTTATATTTCTTGCACGCCGCCTAAACACCCGCGTCGTTTTCGCTTCAGTTCCCCGGTATGTCGAGTTTCTCCGTTGGCACCGGGTGGCGGTTGAGTGCTAGCTAGCTCTTCCCTGCTGTATCGTCTCCTGCTGTAAACAGAGGCTCCGTCCGCCGACTCGAGAGACCTTTGGGGCGATCTGTGTGTCCGTGATATATATAGAGTGAAAGGTGTGCCGGATCAGAAAGTTATCACCGGGTCAGAAAGAAGAAGGAAGATAAAAAGACTCAGAATTGAGCCGCTGTTGCAAAAGGCAGCCAACTCGTGTGGCGCCGGAACCGGAAGTATTTCCACAGTGAGACGCTGTTTGAAAAGAGATGGTCCTAAAAATCCACACCTCTGTGACCCGGAAGTCCCACCCTTGTTATCATCTCTATGGGCAAGATATTTCCAAGTTTGTTTACAACAAAATAAACAAGCAATAGTTGGACTGATTGTCTCTATTAGCCAACCGTAACACCTTCGTGGTGACAGGCTCTTTATTTTATCTGAAAATGCCAAGAAAAAGCAAGCGAAGTGCACAAAAACTAAAAAGGAAATGTGCTGAAGCTAAATCGTTAACTTGTAAAGTGACCCAAAAACTAGGGGTGTAATGGTATGCTAAAATCCCGGTTCAGTACGTACCTTGGTTTTAAGGTGATGGTTCGGTTCATTTTCAGTACTGTAAGGAAACAAAATGTAAAACATAAAACTGCTTATCTTTTGTATAAGTAGGAACAGCTTTGACAAAAAAAACCCTGCAAACTACCAGCAATCAGTTCTCCAATAAATAAAATGTATACAATAAAATAAAGTAAATTCTCTTTTTAGCAAATGAACAATGTAGACAAGTGCAACAATAGAAGTTTGAATAGTCTGAATTATTTTTTTTTATTCCTTATTGCCTGAAGCAGTGATTTTAACCAGGGTGCTCTGGTATGTTCAGGTTTCTATGAGATCTAATTTCACTTGTTAATTGGTCAAAAAAAATTGCAAATTTGTCATTGTTGTGTATAGGTTCTGAAGGCACCCATGCACAACAACAGCAAATTATTTGCAATTTTTTGGACAATTAAGAAACAACATACCAGGGCACCATTGAAAAATACAGGCCTAAAGTGCAGCATTAACAGATTTAGCTTGTTCTTAAAAGGATGGAATTATTTTCTGACTGAAGAGGGCACAACAAGAAACTTCATACTGGGGCTCAGTTAGCTTCAGCATGTGTTTAAACCTGGTGTTCTCAACAACTGAATTTGGCCTTAGATCCGCTGCTATAAAAACACCAGAGGCATTTGTTATTACTTTGGCTCAATCTGAAAAGCCCCGAGAAGCTGTCTAAATGCCGCTGGAAGCTGTGCTTGTACTGCACTAGGTTTTTTTTCTTTTTTTCACGCTGCAATGAATATTCACGTTAGCCTAGTGCCATTTCAAATGTGTTAAGTTCAACATACTGCCAAAAGCATATCTGATACTGTTTTCATCTTATTCACTTACCTTTGTCCGTTCACGTATTTCTGGCTTCTCTGTACAGCCAGCCACGAAATTTACTAGTAGGGCAGCCACAAGATGCACTGTTTACATGTATGGCGCAAGGCAGTTACACTTCATGTCCGTCACTCAACATGGTCCGTGTGGAACCTCGGTACGCCTCTGCACTAAACTGAAGGTGCCTTACCGAAATATTCAAATACAAATACATATACCGTTACACCCCTACCAAAAACCCTACTCAACAGATGACCGGAATGTTCACAAACTGCACTGGACAATATTTAATTTGGTTACATGTGTGTGAAATGACAATAGGCCTATTCTTTTGACAATTATGCTCACTGAGGTGCTGACCAACAGTAACTGGGTACATTCAGAAGAGTAAAGAAAAATCATAACAATTTGCCCTGTATTGCTGACATTTAATAAACTGTGGCAGTGGAACTGTTATATAAAAGCAATATTACAAAATGAGCTTGTGCAGTATCATGAATATACGACCGAATCACTGCAGTCATACTGTATATTCATTGATACCGCACTCCCTCTTGTGTAATCTTGCTTAGTTATAATGCGTTTAAATAAAATTTGGCAAAACTATAACAATTTTTCTTGCCTATTCTACAAGTGCATTACCCCAAAACCAACATTCAGATTGGACATCTATAAACATTGTCTTCACTTTTTAATTTTCTCTGATACTGTTTTTTTTTTTCCCAATAAAATACGAGTACAACAAGTTCTATGACCAATACCTAAAAGCACTGTAGTCCTTGTCTTCCCAACTTCAGAGTATGACCATATATTCTCTGACAACCATAGTAACATCACCGTCATTCAGAGCACTTCTCCATTTCTAAACCACTTAAATCTGAGTTGGAAGTGGCAGGGGGATGGTGGATGAACTAGTGCTCCCACCTTGGAATCCCTAGTTCACATCCCATCTTGCCTTTCTGTCACTGCTGTCTTTACTTTCACTTCCTTGTTCACAACTCACTTTCTTTTTCAGGATTAACTGTTTTAGGCATTAAATGTTATGTTATGTGCAAGTATAAGTTGATAGAGCCGAAGGTTTTCGGTCTCTTTTTCCTTCTTCTGCTGCTGCACTAGGATGAGACTTGTTAGAGGAGCTGATAATAAACTTTGGTTTATATATCACATCGCCTCGTTCTTCCAAGCTCTTCTACATCTATCTATCTATCTATCTATCTATCTATCTATCTATCTATCTATCTATCTATCTATCTATCTATCTATCTATCTATCAAATACATGAAGTTTAAGGTAATGGTTAGGGTTAAGCACACAAAACAGTTGGCTAAGGTTGGGGAAATTGTTAGTGTTACGAAAAGATGAGACTATTTTTACCCAGATTATAACAGTAATCCTCTACCATGTCACTTCATGTTATTATTTCCATGACCACTAGAGGTCACTTCATGTCAAAACATACATATAGATTGTAATCCCTGCTGGTAAAAATAACCATATGGGCTCTTTTATGATGGAGATGCTCACAAAATATAACATCTTGAAATATACACTGATTTTTTGTTTGAGATCAGTCTAAGTATTGTAAGCATTTATGCAAACAAAAAGAAAATGAAGAGAATATCAGATGTGAGTTGAGCAGAAAAGTCTGTCATACTGCAATCATATAATTAAGCAATAATTAAATAAAGGGCCGAAGCCATCACTGCAATTACTATATTCATCACTGCACAACCTTGAGTGTAATATTGCTTTTATACCACAGTTCCACCAGCACAGTTTATTAAATGACAGCAATACAGGACAAAATATTATGATTTTTGCCTGTGTAACCTTTTATTTTTTTCCCCACTGAGAAAAAAAATCCCTTCTAAATATTCCCCATTAACTGTTGCTACACACCTCAATGAGCATAACATAGACAAGAATAGGATTACTGTCACGTCACACACACACACACACACACACACACACACACACACACACACACACACACACACACGTGTGCACGTGGACGCAGACACACACACAAATTAAATACTGTCAGTGTTTATAATATATATCGGTCATCTGTTGAGTAAGTTTGTGGTCACCGTGACATCACACTGGTGGATAGCTAGCATGCTAGTGATTTGGCTTTGGCACACTTTGATCACTTTTTCTTGGCATTTTCAGATGAAATAAAGAATCCATCACCACAAAGGCACTGGTTTGCTAATCGAGATAATAAATCCAATTCTAGCTTGTCAATTTTTTTTTAACAGATGTGAAATAGCTTGCAGATGTTTAGAAGGATAGGACTTCCAGGTCATGGAGGTATGATTTCTTTTAAACCAGTACCTCACTGTGGAAATTAAGTTATCCAACACAGTATTACAATTCTCACATATCTAAAAGAAGCCATTAATAGAGTTGAAAAACTTGACAGTAAAAAATGGTTAGTAATTAACGGATACTAGAAGAATTTTGAAGCGGAGAGATATGTATATGGCCTGTAAATATGATTATGTTACTGTTCTCATCACAAAGACTACTAAATTTAGTACAGAGGTTCACCTTTTTTGGGTCAAAACCATATCGTGGGTCTGAACAGGTGTCTCTAACTTGAGAACAAATAAACAAAGTCACCAAACGTGGTACACATGCTGACCTCAAGACCCTCACTTGTACATATGGTTTTAGGCTGGGCAAGGCCAGCCAGCATGGGCATACAGTATGTCAATAATGCATATGCCTGCATTATGTATGCTTGCTCAAATCTTTTTAAAAATGAGGAAGCGATATGGGAGCTGCTCAGAGCTGTTGCTAGAGGAGATACAGTACATGGGTTTGCATCTTTGTAGAGTCTAACAAAAAGGGATATTAAAAATGATCATGTTGTACACACAGAAACCCCACCCACCTTTTTGTATCAGTGTCTGTGTATTTCTGAATGTACTCCACTTCTTTAGTCTGAATGGGTTTTTTCCCCCTGTGTGGTCTTCTATCCTTGTGTCAGGAATCATTTACTACCACCCACTCATATGTAGAGAACTATATAGTGAACTCATCAAAATTGAAACAAAATCTTTGGAGACTAGCTGGCTCCTTTTTGTAGCTGTTGTTAATAAAGGTCTTACTTCTGGGCAGTTAAAATGTGACCCATCAGCATAGGTTATAATAAATAACCAAGAACATGTCTTCTTCTTTCAACTGCTCCCTTTAAGGGTCGCCGCAGCAGATCATTTATCTCCATCTCACCCTATACCTTGCATCTTCCTCTGTAACACCAACCCTCTCCATGTCCTCCTTCACTACATCCATGAATCTTCTCTGTGGTCTTCCTCTTTTCCTCTTGCCTGGCAGCTCCATCTTCAATATCCTTTGTCCAATATCTCCATTATCCCTTCTCTGCACATGTCCAAACCATTTCAGCCTTGCCTCTCTTACTTTGTCTCCAAACTGCTCAACCTGAGCTGTCTAATCCTGTCCCTCCTAGTCACTCCCAATGAAAATCTTAGTATCTTCAACTCTGCCACCTCCAGCTCCACCTCCTGTCTTTTTGTCAGCACCACCATCTCCAAACCATACATCATAGCAGGTCTCACTACTGTCTTGTAAATCTTCCCTTTCACTCTTGCTGCTACCCTTCTGTCACAAATCACCCTTATAGAGATTAGAAAGTTTTTGTTCTGATGTGCTTTTGCACTTTGTCTTGTCTGTTTTCTTTGCACTGCATGATGGGATACAAAGCTTACAGTGCTTATGTAGTGAACATCAGTTGGGCCATACACTGCATAGTATAAAAAAGACGGATGTAGCTTCCTGGTCTCAGAAGTGAGGTCAATGCAGAACTAATTCAAACCTGCATTCTATCTCAAATCCAGTAGGTGGGAGCGTTTGTGGCTGCAGAATGTATCCAGTCCATTAGAGGTCTGAAGGTGCATTCAGACCAAATGTGAATCATGAATTTTTCACATGACACGATTCCATGTAAAGTTGATACCTTCATAACTTCTGCAGCTGCTTTCTACCTGCTGTGGAAATCCCCAAAATGGTGATGGTGATCTGAAGAGGATTGTGCACAGATGCCCTCGCAATCTGACAGAGTTGGAAGTGTTTTTGCAAAGAAGAGTCGGCAAATATTGCCACATCAAGATGTGCCATGCTGACAGACTCCTGCCCAAAAAGACTGAGTGCTGTAATAAAAGCCAAAGGTGCTGCAACAATTAGTTTAAGGGTGTGCATATTTATGCAACCAGGCTATTGTAAGTTTTTTATTTTTTATTTTTCACCTTAAAAAAATTCAGTTTGTTTTTCAGTTGAGTTGTACAGGTTATAGGTCACATTAATGGTGAAAAAAGTTTTGAAATGATTTTTCTTGGTCTCATTTTTTACATCACAAAAACCAGGCATTTGAACAGGGGTGTGTAGATTTTTTATATCCACTGTACATATCCAGCGAAACATTGAAGTGCAATTACCAGGGAATATAGTAACTCCCGGAATCCCTATTGATCTCTACTGTTGTATAAGTGAAAATAAAGAAAGAAAACATAATATTCTTGCCTTAGAACACAGTCTGGAAACACTGTCCCTTTATTAGTCATCATTGTCAAGCACTGGGGCTAACAAATGTCATTCTTCAAACAGCTAAGGGTGCTAGACTGTAACAAATTGATTTGAGCAACTTTAAGTCATGTTTTCTCTTCATAATTGAAGAACAATTACTAATAGCTTTTTCTGTTCATTAAAGTCTATGTAAAAGGTAAGGCTATGACAAGTATTTAGTTTATAATTATCATCCTTCCTCATTTAATAATGGAAGTGTATTAGGTCAAATTGAAGCTGAAACCTTTGTAAATACTGAACAGCAACCACAACATATTTTAGGTGTTACTGACCCAGATAACAACTACTTTAATCATATATGGTATATATGGTGATTATGATGATGATAATATTGCCTATAATTATATTAAACATACCAGAAGTATTTACTTATTATTATTACAATTATTATTAGATGTTGGTATTACTGTCACTATAAACTATCATTGTTGTATTATTTCTATTGTATAATTTAATTATAAGATGCAATATATATTATGGTATTGTATAATGAATGTAATTTTGGGATGGATAATGACTAGAATGATATTATAATTTATTGGGTATGGAGAAGGGATGGGACTATATAAGCGTTGGCTTCTTCCCACTCTTTTTGAACAAGGACATTTTTTTTCTGTTATGTTTATTTTTTTGGTTTTGATTCCTTGTTTTTAATTTTTTTATCTTGATGTTCAAATCAATCAATCAATCAATCAATCAATCAATCAAATAAATATAATTAATTCTGATTATTGATTGTGTTTGATAAGCACTGCACATGCCCTTCTATTTAATTGTTGAAAAGAGGCCCCACAAAGACAGAGGCAGAGGGAGTCCTTTTCACTGATACAGAAAAAGGAGAACAGGTAAGGGGATGAGCGGAGATGAGACAGGGAGCAATGTGATGGAAGCGAAGAGGAGGGTCAAAGGCTTCGAGAAGGTACAGAAAGCTTGGGACAGAGTGAGGAGCCACAAGGCCAGAACAGCAGCTGAACACATCAGCACAGAGATGTGATTCATCTCACAGCGCAGCACAGCATAAGCAGGCTGGTGGATGTTGCCAGAAGACAGAGCTGCCTTGTGCATGCTTCACCCTCGCTGTAACAGCTGAGGCTGTCATTAAGCAGGCCATGTGACCAGTGCTTTAGACAAGAGCAAGAAGGCTGGTTTTGTGACGTAGCATCAGCTCTCCATGCCAGTCAAGTTGAGGGAAGTCCTTGAGTATGTGCATGTACCGATGTACAATTCAGGGGCAGTAGAATGTAAGAGCACTTTAAAAGGGAAAAAAGAGCTTAGAGGGGAGATGAAGTAAACAGAATTAGCTAGACAACAGTAGAGCATGAGAAGATAGTTGGGAAGTGAAGGAAATGCAGCACAAATGGAAGGTGATGATGGTCTTGTGGTGGGTTTGTCTGCTGAAAGTGGGACGCCGTGAACCCTCTGTGATGTTCACTGAGGCGTGAAGCAGGAGAGTCAAATTTAAACTGACATGTCGATTCAAATGGGGAGTTGACAGTTTTTAGGGAGGAGAAAACCCTTGTAACCTTGGCATCAGACAGAAAGTATTGAAAGGCTTTAATGCAGAAAGATTTTTCTTTTTACATATTTCCTAAACACAAATCACATTTACAGTATATAGTAAAATATGTCATCAGGCTCAATAAGATCCCATCTTTAACAGGGATGATCTGGCCTTTCTGGGGTACACTGCTCTGAGGTGCATTTAATTCTCAAGTAGTATAACCCTTGGCTGGTGTATTTAAACACTATCAGCCATTTATGTAAGAATACATCAAATTAAATAATCAGTCAAGAAAGTTTTCTTTAAGTATATCTATACAATACCAAAAAGTTGGGAAGACATACAGTAAGACCACCTCCCCATCATATCTCTGGATAATGATATTCATGAACATGGAAGTTAAGAGGAAAGGAATTTTTTCCGTTTTTAGAAATTGAATGACAATTCACTTATCTCCTTCTTCTTCAGTTATGTTACCTTCTGTTCCTTTTTAATCTTCGGAAAAGATATTTTACATCATCACTATAGTATCACTATGACAGAGGCGCTAGTAAGTTTTCTATCATACTTTGTAATGAAAACATAACATCTTAAGGGCCCCTTTACATAGCACGGAGATCATTGGGAGATTGGGCCAATTTCTCACCTTTGGGATTGTTTGGGAGATCCTTGTCTGTTTTGGACTGAGGCAAAATTTTGAGGAGACCGTGGGAACTGTGGAGATCATTGAAGATCACTGACAAATCAAAAATTGGCCAGATCTCTCAATGATCTCTCAATGATTTCCACCTACTTAAGCGACTACAGTATTTTGGGGGAGTCGATATTGACAAATTAAATTTTATTATTCCCAAATCAAAAAATGCGGAGTTTGAACATTACTTAGAGAATCAAAATTGGGAGCAGCTCATGTCAATATATGAAGTAGATGATTGTTGTAATTTTATAACTGCAACAATTACAAAGTCTATAGAAAAATTTACAAAGCAAATTAAAAGTAGACAACAGAAGATTAACCTACCATGGTTAAATAATGAAATAAGAAAACTTATGAAGAGGCGAGACTCTGCATTGAAAACATCATTAACCTCTAAACTACAAAATGATCACCTTGTGTACAAAAGTTTAAGAAATAAAGTGGTACAAGAGCTGTGAAAATCAAAAGTATCTTATTACAATAAACTGATAGATCATGCAAAGGGTAACAACAGTTCCCTATGGAGGCATTTAAATAACTTAACTAATAAAAAAAATGTTCAGAAGGGGGTAAAGGAACTCAGAATCAATGGCAAGACCATCAGTGACAAGGCTACATTGGCAAATGAATTTAATTCATATTTTGTGAACTCTGTGGAAGACTTAACAAAAAACTTTGTGCTGCCAAATGTGCTCAACAACACAAAATCAATACTTTCAACAGATTCTTTTCACATCGATGAGGTAAGTGAGGAGTTAATTGCTGGTATTGTTAAAACACTGTCAAACTCAAAAACTAATGATATCTACAATATGAGCACTTCCTTTCTCAAAACGCACAGCAAAATATTAACCAAACCGCTGACTCATCTCATTAATCTCTCCATTAGGTCTAGTACATTTCCATCTGGTTGGAAAAAAGCTGTCGTCATACCAGTTCATAAATCAGGCAGTAAAGACGATATATGCAATTACCGCCCAATCTCTATTTTACCAGTCCTGTCTAAGGTTCTTGAAAAAGTTGTAGCTACACAGCTGATAGACTATTTACAAGACAGTCAACTTCTTCATCCACATCAATTTGGTTTTAGACCAGGATACTCAACAGAAACAGCAAATTGTTGCCTTATTGAAAATGTCAAACAGTCCTTGGACAGGGGTAATGTGGTAGGGGCTGTTTTTCTAGATCTCAAAAAGGCTTTTGATACTGTAAACCACAGTTTGCTTTTATCCAAAATGGTATCTTTTTTTTTTTTATTTAAGTTTTTGTAAAGGGTATACAGGTCATTACAGCATTGCATTGTTTACATTTTCATCACATGTTCCCTTATTTTTTGCTATTTGACAACATTGGCAGGATACTTATTACAACACCCCCTTTTTTTTTTTAAAGTGAAAGAAAAAGTGAAATTAAGGAGAATTAAATAAAAAAAAACGAATAAACAAACAAACAGAACAGCAAAAAACAAACAAAAAGAAAATTAAGTAATTAAAAGTAAAAGAGCAACTGAGTAGCATTGGAACAAAGAGCGGGACCATTATTGAAATGGTATTTGTCAAAGATTAGATCTAGTGGAAGACACATAATGCGATCCAGGGTTGCCAAAAGTTCATGAACCCATCCATGTCCTGTCTCAGTGCGAATGTCAACTTTTCCATCGAGTAAATGTCTTGAATCACGTTAATCCAATCTTCAGGTGTAGGACAGTCCTTCAACATCCATTTTTTAGTTAGGGCTTTTTACTTGCCAATATTAAAACATTGAATAAGTATTTATCTCCTCGTCTTTCCAGTGAGTCCGGTAGTAAACCCAAATACAAAGTTACAAAAGAAAAGGGAACTGTTATTTTGAATATTTTCCCCAATATTGTCTGTACGTTGGTCCAATATTGGTGGATAACTGGGCATGACCAAAACACATGAAAATGATTTGCAGTCTTTTCACCACACAAGCGCCAACAGTTCAACCCCTTATGGGTAAATTTGTTTTGTGCAGGTGTTCTGAAAAATCTTACCAAGTTTTTCCATCCAAATTCTCTCCACTGCAGGGATGAGGTACTTTTCCATTGCTGTTTATTTAGCTTTTCCCATATTTCCAATTGTAAAGTGAAATTCCCCTCTTTTTCCCATCTCTCTTTTATATATGATGTGTTGTCTCCTTTTAAATCTTGAAGACCTTGGTATATTTTAGAAATGTATCTGATCCCTGGGATCCCTTTATATGCCATTAAGAAGACCTTCAGAACACCTGACTGGGCCCTTTCCAAATCCTCCTTTTTAAGTATACTGTTTATGTGGTGTCTAAGCTGAAAGAACCTGTAAAGATCTTGATTTATAAGACCTTGTTTTTTCAAATCTTCAAAACTTCTTAAAGTTTGCCCCTTAAAAAAATCGTAATATTTTATCAGCCCTTTCTCTTTCCACTCTTTAAATCTAGTGTCTGTTTTATTGGGGGTAAAGTCTTGATCATAGGCAATCCATTGCAAAAGTCGATAGGGCTCTTTGGCTTGATTCTCTCTGACTATCTTAAACCAAATTTTTAGCGGGGTCTCTATCCACGGGTTAGTGTTATTCAAGAGTTTAGTTAAGGCATTGTTCCCTATTATCGCCTGTAGGGGGATGTCACTTGTTATTTGGCATTCCATCTCCTTCCATTGTGCAGTGTAGACTGGGTTACATATCTCTACTAAAGTTTTAATTTGTGCAGCTATAAAATAGTCCCTGATATTTGGCAGCACGAGCCCACCTTTGTCTTTGTTTAGCTGTAGGGTTCTATATCTGATTCTAGGTCTCTTACCCTGCCATATGAATCTTGAGATCCTTCTGTCCAGCTCCTGCCATGTTTTTTTGGGAAGTTCTACCGGTATTGTTTGGAAAAGGTATAGAAGACGTGGAAGTATATTCATTTTGACTGCTTCAATTCTTTGTGCAGTACCTAAGAATGGTATCATATTCCATCTTGCTAGGTCAGATTTTATTTTTGTCACCAGTGGATCATAGTTTAGTGTTATAATTTTGTCGAGTTGTTTCAGGATATTAACCCCCAGATATTTCATAGATTCCAACTCCCAGTTAGTTTTGAGTTCACATAGTGAAAAATGATTTGGGTCATAATTGAATGTTAAAACTTGGGTTTTATGCATGTTTAATTTGTACCCCGATAAATCTCCATAGTCTGAAAAAACTGAGATTAGTTCTGGTAGAGAAGTGTCTGGCTGCCCTAGGTATATTAAAATGTCATCAGCAAAGAGTGCTATTTTATGTTCCTTCTGACCAAGTGTAATACCTTGAATTTCTTGATTTTGTCTTATCCATTGGCTCAGAGGTTCTATGAAGATTGCAAAGAGCAGTGGAGACAGGGGGCAGCCTTGACGACATCCTCTTTCCAGCTCAAAAGATGATGATAAATTACCGTTAATCCTTATTTTAGCTGTTGGTTTTTTATATAATGCCTGTATAGTTCTAATGAAGTTGTTATGAAAATTGAAACTGGATAAGATTCTATATAGGAAAGACCAGTCAACCGAATCAAATGCTTTTTCAGCATCTAATCCCAATATGACTGCATTTAAGTTATATTTTTTTATATGATGAATTATGTGTAAAGTGCGTCGAATGTTGTCTTGTGTCTGTCTTTGTCTTATAAAACCTGTTTGGTCTAAGTGAATTAAGTCTGTCAGTATGTTTTCTAACCTTTTGGCAAGGATAGTGGTAAAAAGCTTATAGTCCTGATTTAATACACTGATTGGTCTGTAGTTGGAGCATTCTAGTTTATCCTTTTCAGGTTTAGGTATAACTGCAATGACCCCTTCTCTCCAGGAGGGGGGGATTTCCCCTGTGTGGAGGACGTAGTTAAATGTTTTCAGGAGGAGAGGAGATAGTTGCTGTTTAAAGGTTTTGTACCATTCTGCTGTATAGCCATCTGCTCCTGGGGATTTGTTAGCTTTAAGTTTCATAATTGCTTTTTCCAATTCTTTAGGTTGTATTTCTGACAGTAGGGTTTTATTTTGTGATTCCGTAAGTTGGGGAAGGTTTAATGTGTTTAGGAATGTCTCGGATGCGTTTTTATGTTTTTTGTGGGAGTATAAGTTCTTGTAGTAATTCTCGAAGCTTTTAAGAATATCCTGAATTCTGAATTTTATTTCCTTTGATACTGGGTCTCTGATTTTGTAGATTGCTCTTTCTGTTTGTTGTTTCCTCAATTTATAGGCTAGTAATTTTGCCGATTTACTGCCTGCTTCATAGTGTTTTTGTTTCAGAAATGTAAGTTTCTTCTGGATTTCTGTTGTGTAGATCTCATTTATTTGATTTTTAATTTCTTTAATCTTGAGCGAGCCATTAGAATGAGTGTTGTCTTTGTGTTCTTTTTCTAGGTTCTTGAGTTCTGACTCTAGTGTGATTAGTTTTTCTTGTCTCAGTTTCTTTTGGGTTGCCAGTTTTGCAATAATTTTTCCCCTTATTACAGCTTTGCACGCATCCCACAGTATTCAAGGGGATACTTCTCCATTATCGTTTTCTTCCAAATATCTGAGAATATCTGATTCCAATTCATCTTTCAGTGGTCCTTTCAGGACATTTGAATTCAACCTCCAGGAAAATGTATTATTTGTGTATTTTTGGATGTTTAAGTCCATATAGATCGGACTGTGGTCAGAGAGATCCATCAGTCCTATTTTACATGTTTTTACTCTTCCAATGTCTCTATTAAACATAAAAAAGTAATCAATCCTTGAGTAAGATGAATGTGGCGTTGAATAAAAAGTATAATCTTTTACATTGGGGTTGAATTCCCTCCATACGTCACAGATTCCCATTTCTTTTAGTAGCATCCGAGTATTCCTATTTTGGGTGTTATTTTGATGTGAAGAATTACCTGTTGCATCCCAGTATGGATTCAGTCTTAGATTGAAGTCTCCACCACATATCACTAAACCTTGGGCTTTAGTTATCATTAGGTCAAACACATTTTTATAAAATTTCCATTTAGCCCCTGGTGGTGCATATACATTCAGCAGGGTGATATCTTCTCCCTCTAGCCGCCCAGTCACCAAACTGTACCTCCCTTCTTTATCTTTGTGTTCTGATTTTTTTTCAAATGTAATTTTGGTTGATATCAATGTCGCTACTCCTCTCCTCCTCCCTGATTTATATGAAGATGAAGAGATCATTTTAAACCCTTGTCTATTGAGTTTAGTGTGTTCCACATCTGTTAGGTGGGTTTCTTGTAAAAATATTATTTCTGCTTTGTCTTTTTTCATTTTGCATAGAATCTTGGATCTTTTAACTGGATTCAGGATCCCTTTTACATTATATGAGGCTATTTTGGTTACACCCTGTTTCTCCATTGTATTTTCTTATTTAGTATAACAGTGTGGTGGCCCTCTTTTTTGCTACTCAGAAACTGAAAGAACATTAAGAACATAAAAAACATTAAGAACATAGTGTACGAAACTTTAAAACAAAAAACTGTCAAAAAAACTTTCTGAGCTGGGGTCTCTTTAAAGACCCTGTAAGAGCCCTGATGGAGTGTAGGCTCTGAGGGAAATTCCTCAAACTCTGTTACGTGTTGAGGGCCCTCTCTTACCCCTGTAAGTTGTCCCATGTTTTTAACGTGAATTTCAGATCCCAATCCGAATTTGTAATGATTTTTTTTTTTTTTTTTTTTATGCCTATACCCTATGAGATTGTGTGCACCCTCCCACCCCCATCACAGCAAACATTCACTCTAATACAGTATTTGTTAGTGTGGAGAGAACATGTGGGTCATTGTTACGTTTCTATTTTAACATGATTTTTTTTTTCCCCTTTAAATTAAGAAGACATTTGTTTCTAATGCTATAACTGCTCCATGAAAGGTTTTACCACATGCTGATTCTGCATCTCCTTTAATGTTTGTTACCTTGTAGGAGGGGGGGTGGAAGTGCAGAGTGACTGAAAAGAAAAAAAACCCCAAAAAGGTCGCTATTCCTTCCTGGAACTGGAAAGCTTATCTTTGTAGCTCTGGGGCTGGATTCCCCGCTGCTGTCCTGTGGTTTTTGAAGGTCTCTGAGTGGACCACGTTTGAGCTCTGATCTTTTCGCTCAGATTCGCTGCGGGTTTAAACACCGTTACCGGGAGCCCTCTTCTTGCCATGTCAATTGTTGCTTCTTCCGCTGAATTAAGACATGACTCTTCACCGTAAAAGACCCTTAGCTTCGCCAGAAATGGCGTCTGAAAGCGTAGATTCTGTTCCCGTAGAACCTTTTTGGCGTCGTTATATTCCCGTCGCTTTTTAAGAACCTCAGGGGCGTAATTGTGCTCCACGAAGACTTTTCTCTCATGATGCATAAATCCTTTTTTCTGCCAAGCCCGTCTTACAACCTCTTGTTTTATTTTGAAATTGGCGAATCTCACCACCACAGAACGTGGGGGCGCTTCCGGCGCTGGCTTTGCGGCTAATGTACGATGGGCCTTTTCTATCTTCAAATCGGTGGTTTGTGGAATATCCAACTTCTCTCTCAATAAGGATTCCACGCATTCCGCCACTGTGTTGAAACTATCTTCAGCTCCTTCTTTCAGACCGTGAATTCTGATGTTATCTCATCTCTGTCTTCCTTCTTGGTCGGTTAGCTTAGCCTCCAGCCTTGACTGTTTTCTGTGTAAATCCAGCACAGAATCTTCAAGCACTTTTACTCTTTCTTCAGCTTCCAAGATTCGATTTTCGGCCTGGTCCATTCTGCTGTTCGTCCTTTTTAGATCCTCTCTGAATTCAAGAAATTCGGCCCGAAATCGTCGTAATTCGTCAAATAGCGATTTCAAGCTAATCCTTTTGTTAGCTAGGCCCAGGTCCTCGTCTTCTGAACGGAGGTCCTCCGGTTCAGATTCTGCGGCCGCTGCGCGTCCTGACCTGGGGAATGTCAGTTTCTTCTGCTTTTGGTTAGGCATGGTGTTATTGTCTTTTGATTTTTAATCTTCCAAAAATCCGTTAGGTCTGATTTTGAGGATGTTTTCCTTGGATTGGGTCTGGGAGTTTCAGCGTTAGGTTGCTATCACCATGGCGTCCAGACCAGAAGTCTCCAAAATAGTATCTTTTAACTTCTCTCCAGATACATTAGAATGGTTTGCATCTTATCTCCAGAATAGAGAACAGTGTGTAAAAGTTCACCAGGATAAAGCCTCATTTTTAAACAACCGTATGGGTATCCCACAAGGGTCTATTCTTGGTCCTTTACTTTTCAGCATTTTTATCAATGACTTGCCGCTACACTGCTCAGCTGCAACATGTCAACTTTATGCAGATGATGCTGTTATTTACACAGCTGCCAAGACTACAGCACAGGCTGCAGATGTACTGTCCACAAGTATGGTTGATGTCCAAGAGTGGCTCTTCCAGAACCATCTATTGCTGAACCTTCAGAAAACAGTTTCAATGTGCTTTTCAATCAAAAAATGTAACCTGCAACATTTTAAAGTTAATATACATGATCAAGACATCAGTTTAGTTACAGAATTCAAATACCTTGGCATTGTACTAGATCCTCAATTCAAATTTAATCTTCATATAAAGAAAATTTCTAAAACAGTAAAAAAAAATCTGAACTGCTTTAAATTAATTAGATATTACATACCATACGAAGCAGCTGTACTGTATATGCATTCTATGGTTTTTTCTCATATATCATACTGTTTGACAGTCTGGGCTCAAGCAGCCCCTTCCACAATAAAACATATAGGTTCATTATATAATCAAACTCTAAAAATCTTGGACAAAAAGCCCATTAGGTGGCATCACTGTTATATTTTAAAAAAATACAATCTATTGAGTTTTGAGAGTTTCATTGACCTCTGTTTTCTGAAATTAATTTTCAAATGTTTCCATAAATCAGCTCCTGAGCCACTTGCTGGTTTCATCCAAAGACAGGACAGCAGCAGAGCCACCAGGAGTTCTGTTAACAATAACTGTAAAATATTCCACCGCAGAACCACATTTGGACAAACAGCTTTCTCTATAAAGGGCAGTCACATCTGGAACACAATGCCAAATGAAATTAAAATAATAACAGACTTTAAAACATTCACTACAAAGGTTAAAAACTGGCTGAAAAATAAACAAGAATGTACCCATGTATGAAATGATTGTCTGCAGGGTGAGAGTGAATGAAGGGAAGGAATGAATGTGTTTGTTTATAGTGAGTGACGAAGGGAGGGAGGCCTGAAATTCGCAAATGTGAGTCAGGTTTTTATATTGTGTATTTATAATCTTTATAATCTTTATAATCTTTATAATTGTGTATTTATAATGTATTTATAATCTTTTTTGCATTGATGTATGTGGTTATTGTTTATTCTGTTTTCATTTTTTCTTTTCCTTATCCCTTTTTCTTTTTACCTGTTTCTCCTTTCTAAAGCCCATCCAGGGACAAGAGTTGCAAATTAGCTAATAGCTATACACTCTTTGTGCAACACATCAGATTGATTGTCATTTGATTAATTGTCTATGTTTTTTGCACTGTCCCTGTCAAATAAACAAATAATCTAATCTCTGTGTAAAGGGGTATAAATATTTTCTCTGCACTTTTTTCACAGCAGTAAAGAACACAAAATACAAAACATTTTTTTGGGAAATCAAATCATCAATTCAAAAATAAACAAATAAAAACACAAAGTAAGTAATGAACAAATTAATAGAAATGTATGTTGCAGGTGGTATTAAAAAACTTGGTTTTAATGTACCTTGGGGACAGTATAGCAACTACAATCTATTCTCTCACTTCACACACTTCATAAACGCAGCTTCTTTGGTGAGGAATCTGCTAAAAAAGCTGCATGTCAATTAATGGGCATAGGTGTCATTACAAAAAAGCAGGCCTTGACCACCCAAGAAAATGCACTTTCAACAGATACAGTAACTGAAGTAAAGTGTTGGTAACTACACAAGAACATTTGCAACTATAGTGAAATGAAGATTAGCTTCCCAACTACAAACCTTTGCTAGCAAACATAATGTTTGGTTAGTAGGTTGCTGAGCGAAAAAAGGTTAATACCTAGTGCTGTAATCAAGACCAGACCAAGACCAGGGTGTAGAAAGACAAAAGATTTTAAGGAATCAAGACCAAGCAAGACTAAGACCAAGCCAGGCAGAGATCAAGCCAAGACCAAGACCACTGTGTAGGACTTGGTCTTGACCTCTTATCTTGGTCTGGTCTTGGTCTTGGAAGACTCTGGTCTAGACGAGGACTTGACTACAACACTATTACAGCCAAAACATTACATTTTTCCTGGTCCACCACATTTAACCCCTTGCACACTGGTCAATTTCCCTAAAAACACCAAAAAATAACGTACCCAAAGTAAATCAAAAGCTGTTCATCAACCCTTTGCAGCATCTTCATGGGGTTGGTCTCATTTAAAAGAAAACACTTTGAATTTTTTGGCAAAATAGTCAAAATCTCTCTAAGTGCTCCGGCCACTGAGTAACAGTCATCTAAACATACTGAACTTGAAGAAAATAAATTTCACATGGGTGTTTTTTTGGATACAAATGCTTGCAAATAACACACAGCTGTCAGATACTGGCTGGAAAATGCAACAGAAATGTAGAACCAAGTGTTATCCAGCTGAGGTCAAAATTTTTGTAACAATACCACAAAAAATGAATATATTACACAGCTTTTTCTTCAGGTAGTTCCCAGGCGTTTTTGAACTGTGCCAAATTGTGCCAAATGGCACAGTTTGGAAAAACGTCTGTAACTTTTGAATGATTCAATATAGAAGCTTCATCTTGGGCTCTAATGAAAGGTGACGTGTGTGTGTGTGTGTGGGGTTGTTTATTCATTCATGAATGAATGAATGAACAAACAAGCTCCCACACACAAAGAAGCATGCCACGTAAAAAATGTGTGGCTTTTTTTACAAGAAAAAATAACCTACAGTGCACTAAAAATTATTCTAAAATATCTGTAATGTAGAAGGTAACAACTCCCCCCCCCCCCCCACTACAGAGGACGGACATCGCCCGGTGCGCCGCGGTCATGGTGCGCCGCGGTCTACTACGCACAGTTGTAATTTACCGATGGGTCAAAAGTTATTTTTGATTACAATTTTCAGGGATAAAGAATAATTTAGCTTATAACACTTACCTGTCCACAACAGCAATGTCGCTGGCGAACTTCTCTTCCTCATTGTCAGACGAACATGACGCTGGTCCGCTTGTTACGGACTCGTGGTTCTGGTCACGCGACCCGGTCAAACCATGATTCCATTATTGCGGTTTTGCGCTTCCATGATTGCGGTTTTGGTGAACGATTTTTCAAAACAAATAAGAACAGTAGTAAGAAAAAAAGACTGGCGAACGCGTGTGTGTCACCCAACCTTACACAAAACAAATTTTAGGCAAGGGAGGCACACTTTCGAACTTCTGTGCTTCAATTGGCTGGCTGTATTCGCAGCCGTTGGTAGGCGGGTCCTTCTTGCTAGGTTTTCAGTCATTGGTTCTTCAAGGTTTCAGAAACCCAATTCAAGGCTCTTATTAGTCGAATGAGAGGTCAATCACATCTAAACCAATCAAAGCACTCCTTTGGCTTTCTGTTCGCGGCTGTGTCTGTAGTGGAAGAACGGAAATGCAGCTTTTTTTTTCCAGTGCGCACTAGGACGCACAGTGAGGGCGCCCTCGTGCGCTCTAGGACGCAGAGATGTGTCCGCCTGCGGTACACCGAAGTGCAACAGGTTAAAAAGGCTAAAGCATTTTAAATGCTTTTGTTGAAAATTACACCAGTACAATTTCCCCTTTCAGACTGATCGATTATAAACTTTGCTTGCACTTTAGTGTATTTCTAATGTCACTTTCCTACATGGTAGTTTTTCCTGCAACATCTGATATCTCGCAATAAAAAGTAATTTCCTTGTGAGACAAAACAAGTAAGTCGGTTTACACAAACAAAATAGGATGTTTGTTTGCGAAATGATACCTTTATTTTTATTTTAAAGGGCAGTCTGGTCGTTGGTCAAACCTCGGATTCAGGAGGAGCAATGTGGTTTTCGTCCTGGCTGTGGCACACTGGACCAGCTCCTTACCCTCTTGAGAATCCTTGAGGGTTTGTGGGAGTTTGGCCAACTGTAATTTTTATGGACAGGATTTCTAGGTGCAGCCAAGGAACAGAGGGTGTCATGTTTGGTGACTACAGGTTCTCAACTGATGTCATCCTGTTGGCTTCATCCAGCAAAGACCTACAGGTCTTACTGGGACGGTCTGCTGCTGAGTGTGAAGCAGCTGGGATGAGAATCAGCACCTCCAAGTCCGAGTCCATGGCCCTCAGCCAGAAAAGGGTGGATTGTCCTCTCCAGGTTGGAAATGCGCTCCTGCCCTAAGTGGAGGAGTTTATCTCGGGTTCTTATTCATAAGTGAGGGGAGAATAGAGCGGGAGATTGACAGATGGATCAGAGCAGCATTTGCAGTGATGCAGATGTTGTATCGGTCTGTCGTGGTGAAGAGGGAGCTGGGCTCTAAGACAAATGTAACCCAGCTGAGAAAATGACCCTTTTTTTCTCAGATGTCAATTGTATTAATACAATTGTGTGATTTTATTTTGAAAAACGATTATTTTGGGAAGAGGAAGTGTGATCCTCGTTATCCAACTTTTAAATTCCCGTTTCATGGTCACGTTGGGCGATTGTGGTCTTTTCATTCGTTAAGAGCGATATTAGCCCCGCCTTCTGAGCAGAGGCAGCAGGTGCGCACACGGTTTTCGGTTTTTTGCGATCTGAGAGCGGACGAGAGAGGCTGTGGACGGTCTGTGTGGAGACCCGTGAGTCTTCTTGTTGACGGGAGCACGAGCTTGAGAGGCCGTGAGGCTGTGACTTTTGCTGTGTTCACACTGATACCTCTTCTTGGTGAGTTTAATTTAGAAAGATGCTGTAAAAAAATCTAAACACTGTCCAAACACTAATTTGAAACCTTTATTATCCTAAGTTGATGGGAGCACGAGCTTGAGAGGCCGTGAGGCTGTGACTTTTGCTGTGTTCACACTGATACCTCATCTTGGTGAGTGAAAACCGAGTGTGTACTAAACAATATATGCTAATGCTAATCACGAGTGGATTTTTTCTGTTTAAAAGCAATGGAAAAGGCTATTTTTGTGTCTGTATGGTTTTCCTAAATGTGATTTCAGTTCCCAACAGTATGCTGAAGTACTTTTAGTTTTTATGCACTATTTCAGTTGAATGTAATGTGTAGTTTGATGCTAAAAGCACATTGTGTTGGTCTCCTATGTAAATTAATAGGTTATGCTAAACCCAGTAGCTCAGACAGGGTTTTACTGATTTAAAAAGGAATATTGGAAGTAATGGGACAGTATATTCCCTGGTTATGTGATAGATTAATTGTATTTCATTTCATGATTTACAAAGACAAGGTTAAAAGGGATTAATCATAATTTCATGGTTAAATGATGTAGCGATAAAAAGAGAAATTCATTTAATTGGTTACATGGGAAAAAAAGTATTTCATGTACTACCAGAGAGATTTTAAGAAAAGAAAACATGCATGTAAGGTGTGAAATGTGAATTGTAAGATCTTACTATATTACTGGATTGTAATAATAGTAATATGAGAGAAGAATTTAAACACTAAGCTATAGTGTTATATAAGAAGAGATTGGAAAACGAATTACTCTAGCTGTAAACAATAATACCATTATTGTTGTGCAGGCTAGGTTTTTTTGGTTGCCGATTAAGAACCTTCTGGAGCCTGGATTTTCTCCGAATGGAGATGGCGAGCCTGACCCGAGACCTGAACCGAGACCGAACCGAGATCTGACCAAGATCTCGATTGAAGAACATCCTTCCTCTCTCTATTCGAAGTGGTAGCAACTCAAGCCGCCGCTTTAAAAGAGGAAAAGAAACGTGAGTCTGGAGATACAAGATATCTTGACTGGTCAAACAACTAAACCAAAAGGACAAACAAACACTGAGCTCAGTAGGACATTTTTGGGGTTTTATTTCATGCCGGCCGCTGTTATATTTGTATATTTGTGAGTTGTTTGTATATTTTGTTCCTTTTATCTTTAATAATAACAGATATGAATTGTTCATTCCTTGCCTCCAGCTATTTCATTCCACACTCATTTTAATTCCCTATTGTAACCCTTACGAACCTAGCAACTGGTCTACTCTTAATAATTTCCCTTACCTAATTAACATAAGGCAAGGGTTACAGAAAGATATTGATTTACTAGTCAATCTACTTTCCTACCCTCACCTATGGTCATGAGCTTTAGGTAATCAATCAATCAATCAATCAATGACCGAAAGAATGAGATCGTGGACACAAGCAGCTGAAATGAGCTTTCTTCATAGGATTTCTGGACTCACCCTTAGAGATAGAGTGAGGAGCTCAGTCATCTGGGAGAGGCTCAGAGTAGAACCACTGCTCCTCCACATCGAAAGGAGCCAGTTGAGGTAGCTTGGGCATCTTATCAGGATGCCTTCTGGACGCCTCCCACTTAAGGTGTTGCGGACACATCCCACTGGGAGGAGACCCGGGGTAGACCCAGGACACACTGGAGAGACTATGTCTTCCAGCTAAGTCTGAGCTGTTCTGCTTGAGCTGCTGCCTCTGTGACCTGGACCTCCAGAAAAACGGTAGAAGATGGATGGATGGATGTCTCTAGGTTACAGGTATCTGAAAAGTAGCCTGTAAGGTACAGAAATGGTTCTTAAAGTGGCAACTATGGACCTTTGTTTGGATCTAAAGGTACATTTTTGTCACTGGGGCTCCAGAAATGTTCTTCAAGGTACAGCTCTTGTACCTTTTAGGGTACTACTGGAGTGACTGGCGTTTGTACCTTTTTTAGCCCATTTCTGTACTTTGATTTTTTAGTGTGTATGCTGGTTGGTTGTGATTAAATTGAATCATTATCTGGATAATATTTTGTAGTCTGAACCAGGTATTAATCGAGGTTGGTAGGCAACATGGAAAGCAAGTGGGATTACTCCAGTACCATTACACTACGGAGGGCTTGATCTGTAAAAGTCGACTGTAGCCTTTTTAATGTTGAGCTCTGCAAACAATGATTTTCTAGGAGTGGATATAATCTCTAGCTATGTTCCGATCCACAGTGTACTTCAAACTGTATTCCCTACTCCCTGCTCTGTTCTCAGGGAACATCAGTACGTTAACTGCCCTTCACAAAATTTCTCCATTTGAAACACCCTGTAACTGTCGGCTCCCTCCTCCGTGAATTACCATGGTAACCATGGACACGTACTGATACTATGGTGGATAATTTATATTTCTTAAATAAAATATTAATACAAATATATTTTTGTTACTATCAGTTGATATAAACAATAACCAACATCAATTTAGCTTGTTAATAATGTTAGCAACAATAGTTTGTTTTACTCGTGTTTGAGGTGCAATGGCTTATGGTAATCTTCTTGTCAACTTCCGGTGAAGTGATGTACCATTGTTCACTTCTTCTCTGCACAGTTCTCAGTTCCCTTTGAACTGAAGACTGTTTGCTCCCTTCAATTTGGAATCTCAGTTAATATGGCGGATACCCTGTGCAGTCCACTTTGGAGTACACTACTGGGCGATCGGAACGCAGCTTGTTTAATGAAGTAAAAGGTACATAAAAACAGCTGTATGGTGCCAGCAGTGTTTATCATTGGTCTACTTTCTGTCACCAAATTTAAAGGTAAACATGGAGAAGAAAGATTCTGCTTCTATGCTCCAGAGGATTTTCAAATGGTTTGTA
Source organism: Pholidichthys leucotaenia (assembly GCA_020510985.1). Lineage (NCBI taxonomy): Eukaryota > Metazoa > Chordata > Actinopteri > Cichliformes > Pholidichthyidae > Pholidichthys > Pholidichthys leucotaenia. The sequence goes on along the minus strand of CM035843.1, from coordinate 288,101,440 downwards.
ACTTTCAGTCTTAATGGTATTTCTTGTGTTTTTTTAATCTAAAATTTATAATCTTCTCCAGAGAATGCTGTAATACATTTTAGTAAGACAATATTCTTTTTTCCTTGCTTTTTTAGGTAGCAAGGTTGGGGCTGTGATCACTCTTTAGTTTTTTTTAGTGCTTAGACCTTAGGCCAGTCCTCATAGTTTGTTCAGTGTTAGTGTCTTGATGGTACTGTGCTAATTGCATACCAGCAACATTTGACTAAACTGAATTAAAAACAAAACATAACCGCAAGCAGCAATCATCAAGTTCCATGCAGATACAGACTTCAAGGTCTTGCATTGTTAAGCAACAGAAATAAAAACCTGAAGTCTGCTACACTTTAGTTTTTAAAGCAGCACTATGTAGCATAACTTTCTTGCTCCTAGTAGGAAAACTGAAAAGACAACAACTATGGTGACTATGACTTCAGTCCCAACAGCCAGCCACAGGGTGCTTAGTTGCTGGTGGCTAAAGTTATGCCCTGTGATTCACTACTGGGACTCAGGTCATATCACCACAGTTGTAGTCTTTCAATGATCCTACCAAAACAAGAGCTGTCCCAGGTAGTCAATGGAATTGGGCCGATTCTGGTTGAATTCTGGCACTTTCGGCTGGGCTCTGGCAACGGCTCGCCAAAACCCAGCCAGACCTGGGCCATTAACAGTTGCTGGATCCGGCTGGGTTTAGGTGCCCGGATCAGGCCCACTGACGGTTGAGATATGGCTCATTTAGAACAGATTGTGGTCACCTTATTTGCCTAAGATACAAATCTGGTGACGATGTTAGGGGGAGGGGAGGGTATAAATCCCTATACTGTATTTATGTACAATTATACATATTAATGAGTTTAATCAATATTTATAATGTGAATTTCATTTTAATTTTCATTTTGAATTTATAAAAATAAATTACAATTTGTATTAGCTTTAAAACATCATTCTTAAAATCATCATTATTATTATTATTATTGATACTTGCCCACCAGATGCAGGCAGACTCGGCCCACATCTGGCCGGGCGTGTTGGACAAATTCTGGCATATCATTCACTCTCGCATCTTGCGTGACTCTGGCAGACGAACTCGGGCCGAGCCATTTCTTCTGGCCTGCTGGATTTGGGCCAGATTCAAGCCAAAACATTTTGGCTACCTGGGGTTGCAGGCAATGTGGGCCCACTCAGGCTATGGAGGAAGTGACATTTACTCGGTCAAACATTGGTGTACTATCAACATTATTTTAAGGTGAAAATCTTACATTGTGTTGCTTTAAAATGCAGAGGACAGGCATGTTGTACTTCAGAAGACATTCCTGGCAAGATTGAAACCTGGGACCTCCAGTATGTAAAGTCATTGCCTTAATCTTAACACCACACAACTGCTTCTGCTCACACGCTAACATTCTTAAATGATACTGTAAATGTTTGACTGAAAGGCTTTCCAAGCAGCTGAAGTACAGCATTTAAAAGTTAAGGTGTACTACACATTATCTTCAAATGCACAGGAGAGGCAGGCTGTACTTAGAGGAATTTTGTTACTTTACTGGTAGTATTTGAACCCAGACAATCATCTTAACATCTACACCACACAGCTGCGTTGGAGCAAGCACTAACTTTCTCACACACTAAGAAAATGTTCCATTGACAAGACAAAGGCTGATAAACATTTCATAAAGATGATTTTTGAAACATGAACAGAACTGCATGAAATTTGGTGTTTTGCTGAAACAAAACATGCCAAAGAGAAACTGTACAAATTGACTGGCCCATAAAATCAAAATAAAACACAATGAAAATTTTGGGATAATTTTAACAATTTTCATTGTCAGTGTCTGTAGATGATTTTGATGGATGGCCTAGGACAAGTTCTTTTTGACTTCACTTGCTTATTTTTGAAAATATGGTGCAGTAAATTTAATTTTTAGAGCATGAGAACAGTGGAGGAATGTTGCAGGAGATTTCAGATTAGAATGATGAAAGAATTTTGAGTCTAAGCCCAGCCGTTGAAGATATTTGCAAAAACATAAAACTGTTTATTATACCTATGCATGCAGTGCCTTGAATTTTGGTCAGACTCTAAAATTTCATGTCTCTCCATATTACCACTTTTGCTCCCCATGCACTTTTAGCAGAGAAAAATAAGAAAAAGGAATTGGAAGAAGAATCAGGACAACCAGAACAATTACAACAGGCTTCCTGCAGCACAGCTACTTGGAACCCTAAATATAAGAATCACGTTAGTACAAGGCATTAAGATTAATTATAAGAAAACATCTACAAAACTTCAGTGTGGAATAAAGACATGAACGATCCAACAACATCATCTTGGGTTTGACAGAAAGTAGAAAATCAGACAGAAAATGCCACACATCCATGGGGGAGAAAGTGATTGTCTAACTGACAAAGTGCTGAATTTTATTATATTTTACTGTGTATATTTTTTTAAATCACAGCAGTGACTTCCTAGGCTGCCAGGGTCGTCAACAAACAAGCAGAGGATGACTCAACAATCTGATCTGCTCTATACTGCTGCATAAAAAATCAACTTCCTGGATCATTGTGGAAGTTTTTTCATGTTCTCAACTTTAATCAATACCTGTGCGTAACAATGCTAGCCAACCAGGTAAGAAGACCCAACGAAGAAGTGGTCCTACATGAGCAAATACCTGGCCTTAGTAGGGATGGAAAAACTCCTTAACAATACGGTGCCTATAGTAAAACTATGCTCAGTGAAGGCTGTGATTGTTAATGAGTAGCCTGGTTAAATAAAGGTGAAATTAAGAAGAGAAAAAGACTATGTGTTATGTGAGGAGAATTTTAATTCTGATATTATAGAGAGACAATAAAGGGATGCTAACATGGAAGTTTCTTGTACCTGATAATATTTTAGATCAACCAAAGACTTTTTATGTTTTTAGTGTTAATAATTGCCTGATAATAAACAGTTACAATAGTATAGCCTATAATTATTAAGAAAAGTATGGACTAGTTTTTCAGCATAACCCTGAGAGAAGATGCTCCTGTTCTTAGTAAAAGAAGGCAGTGGTGGATTTAGAACATTTTATACAGGATGATAAAGATGTCTTGGGAAGATGGTACACAGCAATCTCCAATCTAATTCAACAAATCATCTGCAGAAATACTTTTTAAGCATTTATTGTTCTATCATGCAATGCATCAATACACTGCAATGTATTTCACTCGAGGAAAACGACTTCAGACACTCATCTCGGAGCGGCTCATTCGCTCCAGTCTTGGCCTGGCTACATGTGAACTCAGTATGCAAATGCTGCTCTGAGTGTTTGATGCAGGGCCGTAGCTGAGAATTTGAGGGAACTGATATTACTTTTAATATGCTTCCCCTCTGGTGAATTCATTGTTTGCTTCAATGTTTTAAGAAGCTTGTGGGTATAGTTATAGAAATAATTTCTTTCCTATCAGACAGTGAATAAGGTTGTTTTTACCTTAACATGTTTCGGCCACTTCTTGCAGCCTTCCTCAGAAGGGTCACATGATGTTGTTGTGACAATCAGCTGTTTTTATCAGCTGTTTGTCCAGGTTTACAAGACAGCAAAGGATACCTGGCAATAAATCTGCACAAACAGCTGATAAAAACAGGTGACTGTCACAACATCACGTGACCCTTTCTGAGGAAGGCTGCAAGAAGTGGCCGAAACATGTTAAGGTAAAAACAACCTTATTCACTGTCTGATAGAAAAGAAATTATTTCTATAATCAAGTTAGAAGACAGTATGAACCCTTTCGGACTATTGTGGGCATATTGGTGGTTTGTTTTTACAAGTACAGTTTTAAGAAAACAAAAGTTAGTGGGGCAGCTACCCCCTTGCCCCCCTTGTTGAAGTGTCCCTGAATAAGGGAAACTTAGATTGGAAACTTAAATTGGTTTTGTGCATGAGTTAAAAGATAGACCCTGATTAAAAATGATGCTGGTGTTCCTCACAGTAGTAAGCTGCATCTTGAGTAAATATGTGGACACAGTGTTTCTGAGTTTAATCCCCCCCCCCACTCCGGCAAAGTACAACAAAATTTCCTGGCCTTTATTCCTTTAAAGTTATACTCCACAAAAAATCTAGTTTTTTCCTTGTTAACATGTCTGTAACATGTTTTTTATGACTTAGGTCTCATGTCTGTTTTTTTCCTTTAAAGTTTCACTTAACTTCTTAAGGATTACATTTGGTTGCACGAGCTGCCTCTCCTGTGGCTGGTGTCACAGATCTGCGCCTGTCACGTGATAGGTCAAAAAGTATGAAAAAAAAAATTAAAATAAACCCAGATGTACCAAGCATTTCACATCACTAGATGGCAGACACATATAGCTTACTGGTCTGCACTGGAGGACTCAGTTCAGCAAACCAAACTGTGTTGAATCTAATATCACTTCCGGGGCACAGAAGAAATGTATAAACAATTGTGCAACATATATTTCCACAAGGAGGAAGGATTTGCTTCAAATTTTGCCAACTATGATTCTAAAAGGGATTATTTAGCTTCTGAAGGGAAATATTTACCTTCTGCACAGCACAAGAAGGACTGGAGCGGAACACTTTTCGTCTGCCAGGAGGTGGAATAAATCAGAAGATAAATGTGATTGTTTCCGGATGTGGGAGAGAAAGCGAAAATGGCCGACAGAAGACAAAATAAGGACCGGGGTGAGCACACAGACATGTGGCGACACGTGACAAGCGGTAGGTCTGATGTTTTTTATCAGTTTGTTTACATTCTACTGATTTTCTGGTTCATATATTTTGAAGATAAGATAATAAAAAGCAAAAAAAAAAAAAAAAAAAACTAAGACAAAAAAACAAAACCATCCTTGTGTAAATATGTCCAAAGTCCACTTTAACCTAAAGTTATGTAATCTGATGTGGCTGCCATCACATTATTTAAATTAGATGCGTAAATTTACTCTTATCATAAACTTTGGATCATATTCTACATCTTTCTCATAAACGATTATCTCTTACCACTTTCAAGTTACAGCCTTTGGAATTTGTGATAATTAAACTGAATATTTTCTTGAAAAAAATCTTCACCACCAGAGGGTGCGTGCAGATGGTGTGGATCTCCGACAGAAAACCTCAAGTAGTTAAGCTCCACCCCCTGAAAAAAGGTGAGTTTAGACGAAGCGTTTTTGTTGATGTAACTATGGAGCTTGCATGTCCGTAGTGTTGAGCCAATCAGGACTCCAGACTAGTTAGCATTTTTCCTCTTGAACAGTCTTTATTAAATTTTCATCAAAAGAAAATACATGAAAAAAATGAAAAAATTTCAGTTTAGCAAATACTAATACCATATTCAAAACCCATTCCTTGTCCCTCCCTCCCACCCATCCTTCCCAAAGGCCCCTACTTGTTCAACATAAATCCCTATATCACAAACATACCTTAAGTATTAAAAAAAAAAAAGGAAAAAAGGGGTGAATAATCTTAAAAAACGGCACCAAAACATACTCTATAAGAAAAAACTAACACGGGGGTGGGGGTGTGGGGGTGTGTGTGGGGGGGGGGGGTGTTCATTCACTGCTAATATTTTTAATTCTCATTTAGTGATATTTGTCAGCTCTCATAATGGTTTAGAAAAGGAGTCCACATTTCCCAAAGGTTTTGCAAGGTGCTCGCACGAGTATATCTAATTTTCTCAAGCTTCAAAAAAAAAACAAACCATAATATCTCTAATCTACCTTAGAAAAGTAGGGGGTGTAGATTCTAATAAGCATTTTCTAACCAGATGCTTTGAAAACCTGACCCAAATTAAGATGGGTTTTACCATTAAACTGCTTTTAAGGACGATGCAGTTTCAGTCATTATCCTGGGCCACTGTGCATACAACTGGGCATGTCCTTCAACCAAGTCTTTTTATCACTGGATTTATGCTGTTTAATGTAGCGCTAGCCACTGTTAGCCTTGTGGTATGTGGGTTGGGCCTAGCCACCGATTCCGCAGTGGGGGGGGAAGGGGGGTTTGAAAAGATTCTGACATAAAACTGTAAGACAATGAAAGGTTTTGTTTGCAGAAAAAAACAAGCTTAAGATACCATTTTAGACAATGTAGATTTGCTTGTAGAGGAGGAGTGCGTCTTTAAGACATGCTGGCTGTCATCTATTCATTGATGAGCACAACAATGGTAATGTATGCAACATTTCTCATAATATTTTCTAGTCACAATTTTTTTTCTTTTAATTGAATCAACTAATTAAAAAAATATCTTGTTGGAAAATAGAATTTTGAAATGAGATGCTGAAAACTACTGCACACAGTTGAAACTACAAACAACTTACTTACTGTTTTTTTTTTAATTAAACAATCTTACTTAGACCAACTTACTCTCTTTTACCCCCCACAATAGATACTTTGTGATGACCTATATCAACTTTCTTCAAGCTCAAATAGCTACTGAGCGCACAAATGACTTGAAAGTTTAATAAAAACATATAAGAACAGCTCGATTCTCTCCATCTTTTAAACTCTGGGAAGGGATGGGGCACCATTCTGTCCTAAACATAGAAAACATTTCTTATCCTGAAATGCTAATGCAATGAAACAATATTGGTGATCACTTGGCACAAATTGGTTTTAATTCAGATTGAGTTTGGTATTTAAGAAGGCAACTTGGCCATAACTATGCCAACAAGCTCTCCTTCCAGAGCATAACAGAGCCACCGGATCTCCTCACTGTAGGGGACAAACATTCAAGTTTTTCTTTTCATTTGTCACCAAGAGACTACTGAATAAAGGCCTCTCAGATACATCCACAATCGCTGCTGGAGGGAAACATACATGTCACACTAAGCAGCTCATATAAACAAACATAGATGCACCCTTGCTGCTGTGTTGTGATTTAACGGAGTGTCTCGAGCGCTGCTGCAGTGGTTATGTAACCATCAAGCCTCTTGCCACAAGCCTCCCAGTGACAGTGTGGTGAATGAGGGGGAAAAAAGCGGTGAGGGGAGGGCGAAAGAAAGATGGACAGGAGAGGCAGCACAAAGTAAAGGAGGGGGGAGACGGACATATTGTGATGGGTGGTGGTGATGAAGGAATGAGCTGCAGACATGCAGTAGTGGCTGTGAGATGGAGCGGAGAGGACGGAGGCCCAGGCTGCAGTCCAGCTTCTGTTCACGTCCAAGCACAAAGAGGAGAGAGGGGGAGGGTGGGAGCAAATAAGCATGGCAATAATCAATCCGGGAATGCAGCTCCTCAAACACACCAGTTTTCTGCTCTCTTATCATTTAGCTAGCAGATGCTGCTCTGAATACTGATGGGCGTGGGCTGCCTTAAAACAACAGTGCCTGCACATGCATGTGTGTGAATTTTGAGAATGGGAAGGAGTGGGAGGTGGAGTTAGATAGGGTGAGCTTGCTGTGGATTATTTTATTCCATAGAATGAAAGTCTGGAGGTATAGGAAAAAGCTCAGTTCACGCCCAGTTTGTCTTTACAGTGGGAATATTCAAATGCTGATGAATGTGAAATCAAAATCAATCAATCAATCAATATGAATATTCCAGTACATCCAGCCCACAATACAATCAACTAAATCATTTAAATGTTGGAAATCTTTAACACGTAGTCACAACGTTACAGTTCATAAACTGTACTGTACTGTACTGTACTGTACTGTACTGTACTGTACTAACGGGCTGCACAGTGGCACAGTGGTTTAGCACTGTGGCAGCACAGTTTTACCCTCGGCCGGGGGACCGCAGGGATCATGAGATCGTGGGTTCGATCCCAGCCCCCGACCAACAGTGAGCTGTGTGGAGTTTGCATGTTCTCCCCGTGTTGCGCGGGTTTACTCCGGGATTTCTCCGGTTTCCTCCCGAACACCAAAAACATGTAGGTTTAGGGCGCTCGCGCACGCAGCGACCAGTAGCCGGTGGCTTGTCACCAGACTGCAAACCAAGTCTACCTACGGGTACAAATAAGTAACAAAAAAAAAAAAAAAAAACAAAAAAACAAAAAAACAATTAAAATGGCATGCTGGAAATAGTGCAAGAATGTTAGCATTTCCTTGAGAAACTTAGAGCTCCTATTATGCTGTTTTCAGTGTTGCCAACTTTGTGACTTTCTCGCTAAATCTGGCGATTTTTCAAACCCCTCTCTGTGACTTTTTTTTGTCAAAAGTGACTAGCAACAAATCTAGTGACTTTTTCTGGTGTTATCAGAGACTTTTCTGGTGTTTTGGAGACTGATGTACAGGGCTTGATGGGTTGTAGTTTCCTTAGACGTCATCTAAAATAAAACCTATCTGTAATGTGAGACTATGAAACTACATCTCCCAGAAGCACCCAGCTGCACACAGTACATGCTCATTGGTCCACCGTCACCTGGACCCCTGTAAAGGCACAGACAGTCTCCTCTGCGGGTCGGTTTCCTGTCCTGCCCCAGTTCACATCGCAACCCGGTGGGAAGAAATGCTGTGGTGGTGGCAACTTCTCATATCGAGCCCTGATCCCCTGTTGTCCGAGCGGTGAGTAGCCCCCAACATCAGCTCCTACCTCTGTGGTTAAACATGAGTATTTTTAGAGCAAGAAGTCTGCATTTAATGTCCGCAGTTGTGCACATTAAGTTTTCTTACCACACAGAGAAAAAGTGACTGTGATTTGTTGCTGTAAAGAACAAATGAAGCTTCTTCAAAGGTGAACTTTCATTTATCTGTGCTTTCTATTTTATTTTATCTTATTCATTTATATGCTGTTGTGATATGAAACTATTTCATGGAAGTATCCATCCATCCATCCATCTTCTTCCACTTAATCCTTTTTGGGTCGCAGGGGGGCTGGAGCCTATCCCAGCATCTTTTGGGCGAGAGGCAGGGTACACCCTGGACAGATCGCCAGTCCATCGCAGGGCCAACACAGAGAGACACACAACCATTCACTCTCACAGTCATACCGAAGGACAATTTAGAATCCCCAGTTTTGATGCCAATTAACCTACCTACCTTGCATGTTTTTGGCATGTGGGAGGAAACCGGAGAAATCTTGGAGTAAACCCACGCAGACACGGGGAGAACATGGAAGTAAATCCTCTAAATATGTGTTTTTAATGGGCTGGTCCAGGGGTGTCAAACATATGGCCCATGGGCCAAAAACGGCTCACCAAGGGGTCCACAATTTTCTCTGTGAATTTACAGCTTTGTTTCTAGTAAAGTTCTGACTTTCTACTGATTAGAATAGTTTGTGTAAATCTGAGACATTTTTCTCTGTAAGATGAGACTTTTTTTCTCATCAGTTTTCTTTTTCTTCTTTTTTCTGATGAGAACAAGGGGCCCTTGATTTCAAGGGCCAAGGGGACGGGGTAGAAATGAGAATTGGGATGGACCCCAAATCTACCTGTACTTTACTCTCACATTGCAAATATTTTTCTCGACTGTTTTACAGTATTTACTGCTGTTAAGAACTACTTAAACAGTGTTTCTCTTGCTATTTTTATGTACTGTATGTATAAGGGTCATTGCATTTAAAAATGTTGTACATTTAATTCAATTACATTTTAGCATGCAATAATCAAATTTGGTCATATTAAACATAATTTTCCAACTACAAAATCGTAGCTAGTGAAAAGGCTGAGTGGCTAGTAACTTTGGAAAATCACTAGCTACAGTGGCTGCTGTGAAAGCACTATTGCTCTGCAGTTACTATCCTCAGCAAGCAGCTGGTCCTACCGTGAGCTTCTCCCCATCCCAAAGCACTCACAAGCGGTCAGTCCCACAGCAGCCTCGTGCTGCAGTTAGTTGCAGTCAGAGAGGAGACCCACGCCCATGCCACTCATGTCCAGACTGCAAATCATTTGCGCCTGCACAACCCTCCCCCCGACCAATCGATGTAAATGTTTCTTCACTGTCAGTGTCACACTAATAAATCACTGCATTTGACTAACAGCCTCAGTCACGTGTTCATGTCATCCACTGTGTGTGTGTGTGTGTGTGTGTGTGTGTGTGTGTGTGTGTCTGTGACATAAGCTAAACATCTAGCAGCTAGCTCGTCATGTCGCAGTCTAAACTGTACGCTCAAAAATACAGAAAGGAGTAGGAATCAAACCCTGAATTCAAAGGCTGGTTGAAGCCATTTATTGGCGATGATACAGAAGTGATGGCCTATTTAAAGCCAAATTAAAACAAACAAACCAAGAATCAACAGAAGAAAGTTAATTTGTAGTTCTAAAGATATTTAGGGTGTTTTTTACTCACTTTTTGTCTCTCCTACGACATTATTCTTCTCTCCTACAGCATCCATTACAATTACATGCAAATGACCAATTATGCAGATTAGGCGATGATGTCATTTAGCAACTTCTGGCGACTTTTAGGACAGCCAATAGCTACTGTCCTTACCGAGGAGTTGGCAACAGTGGCTGTTTTTCCACATGCATGATACAGCTCCCAGATGTGGTAGTGAAATGTCTGTGACATGCTTTGGTCAAAACTTCTGCAGTATTTAATTACTGCAGTAAAATTTTACACACAGTGCTAATGAGTCCAGCTCATCTCATCCTCCCTCTTTCATCATTCCTCCCAGCATCTCTGTTTTGATGGTGGAGTTATGTTTGAGGCTAACATTAGCTTTAGCTTTGACTGTCAGACTAAGCAGCATGCTAACAAATACTGGCTTGAATGCTGGAGTTTAAAAACCTATATACAACACTGGAGACAGGGGCGTGTGGTTTAAGTGGTTGATAGGATATGACTGGTCCCGGAGTATAATAAGCACAGAAACAACCCTGGATGAGTAATTGGCTTTCTCTGCTAATGGCAGCTAATCATTGCTAATCAAAGAGGCATCCGGACCAGAGTATAATAAACTATAATAAAATAAGTTTTAATGATGTTTATGAGTGCAATATATGGTCATGGGTTGGTAGTAGTGATGGCAAAATCGAAACAGTGTTTTGGAACGTATCAGAACCTAGGCGGAACTTGTGATTCGAAATGCTGTTCTGAGGTCTGTATCAGAAGGACGGTGTCACGTGACTGTTCCATATCCACGTTCCATTCCGCCCCCAATTGTTTTGAAACGTCACAGTCGTTTTTGTTTCAGCAAGTGAATACAAATCCGTGTATAGTTCCTTCATTTGTAATTCCAATTCAAAATAAAATCAGAAAAAAACAAATTTTTGGTCTCATTTTTGTTTTGTCCTTTTCTAAACTTAGGTAGAAAAAAAATGTATTATCAAATTCTGGGACATACCTGTGTTTAATTTTGCTCTTATTGTTTTATAGTCAAAACAAAAATATTAATTTATTATTTTGTTTTATTATTTTGCGACACCAGAAGTGTTAGTGTTAGTGTAGGTGATGAGTTTAATCAGTTATTTAAAGTGTCTCTAGTTTTATCTATGATGTCTGACCTCCATTACACAAAATTAAAATGCCTATTATATGAAAACTAGTGATGGCAAAGTCAAAACAGTGTTTTAGTGCGTACCGAAACCTAGGTGGTGACATAACGCACGGCTCAGGAGACGCACACACACAGGCTTAGAGTAGTTCAAAGAGTTTATTAACAGCAGGAGTGAATGAGTGCGTGTCTGCGGGATGTAAATGTGTTGGTGATGGTGTCAGCTCCAGGCACAGAGGCAGGTGACCGTACAGCTGAGCAACCCTATGGAGAGAGCACAGGGAGAGGGTGACGGGCATACACCAACACAGGAGGGATTTATGGCGAGAGAAGGACTTACTTGGTTGGTCAGGATAGCTGGCACAACAAGGGGGCGAAGCCCGGAAGACAGCCATCTGGAGAGCTCCGTACAGCAGCGAGGATTGGGCGATGGAGTGGAGATGTCCGCCGCTGGGGAATCCACCTGTGCACAGGGGAGAAGACTGAAGAAGAGAGGTAAGCGATCTTCTTACCAAAATGGTGATGCTGAAGAGAAGTATGCTCACAACGGTGAGGGACGAAGTCTGACGGCTTCAGGCCGAGCCTCCGGGCGAGACGGCCTTTCTCCCTCGCCGCTGATGATTGTCAGGTGCGTGAGCAGGTGGCGCCGCTGATGAATGGCGCGGCGTGACAGTACTTCCCCCTCTAGCAGCGCCTCCTGGCGATGGCTTATCCGGGTGCGCTCGGTGGAAGTCCGCGATGAGCGATGGGTCCAACACAAATGACGGGGGCACCCATTGTCGATGCTCGGGCCCATAGCCCTCCCAGTCCACCAAGTATTGCAACCCACGACCTCGGCGCCGGGAGTCCAGGATGGAGGAGACGGACCAGGCCGGATGGCCACCAATCATCCGGGGCGCGGGTTGCGCTGCAGGAGGAGGGCAAAGGGGGTCAGTGACTGCCAGTTTCACCTTCGACACATGGAAAGTGGGATGGATGCGGAGGGAGGGGGGAATAGCCACGCGCACAGCCACCGGGTTGATGATCCGGGTGATGGGAAAGGGACCCATGAATCGCTGTGCCAGCTTCCTCCTCTCGCCTTTTAATGTGACGTCCTGGGTAGACACATACATGAGTTGCCCAACTCTGTACGCCGGGGCAGGTCGCCTGTGCCGGTCCGCCACGGTCCTGTTGCGCTCCGCTGTGCGTAAAAGCGCATGACGCGCGGCAGCCCAGGTGGAGCGGAACTGCCTAAGGTGCGCCCTAACAGAGGGGACAGCTACCTCGCTCTCCTGCGCTGGAAACAGCGGGGGGTCGTAACCCAGGGACGCCTTGAAGGGGGACATCCCCGTTGCAGAAGAGCGGGCGGTGTTGTGGGCATACTCCACCCAGGCGAGATGGTTGCTCCAGGACGTCGGCTTGGATCTGGTAACACAGCGGAGCGCAGCCTCCAGCTCCTGATTGGTCCTTTCACACTGCCCGTTAGACTGGGGGTGATGGCCGGAGGAGAGGCTCACCTTGGCTCCGATGGCGTTACAAAAAGATCTCCAAACCTCAGATGAAAATTGGGGGCCCCGGTCCGAGACCACGTCCACCGGAATCCCGTGCAGCCTGACCACGTGTTGGACGAGGAGGCCCGCCGTCTCCAGGGCGGTAGGGAGACCTCGCAGGGGGACGAAGTGTGCCGCCTTGGAGAAACGGTCCACGATGGTCAGGACGGTGTCAAAGGAGTTGGAAACGGGGAGTCCGGTGACGAAATCCAGTGCGATGTGCGACCAGGGCCTGCCGGGGACGGGCAGAGGCTGGAGCAGACCCACTGGGGGGGCATTTCCCGACTTGCTGGTGGCACAGATTGGGCAAGCCCGGGCGTAGCGGGCTGCATCCCTTCGCAGGCCTGGCCACCAAAAGGACCGTTGGAGGAGGCTGATCATCCGAGAGGTGCCGGGATGACAGGTGAGCCGGGAGGTGTGGAGCCAGTGGATGACCTCTCCTCGGACCGCAGATGGGACGAACAGTCTTCCCTCCGGTCCGCCGCCAGGATCAGGTTCCACCTCCTGCGCCTTCCGGATCTTGTCTTCAATGTCCCAAGAGATGGCTCCCACGACGCACGACCTGGGCAGGATAGTGTGGGGCGTCTCCTCAGCCTCCACGGGGGTGAACTGCCTAGAGAGGGCGTCAGGCAGGCCGTTTTTGGAGCCCGGCCTGAAGGTGATTGAGAAGCGGAACCTGGCGAAGAACAAAGACCAGCGCGCCTGGCGGGCATTCAGGCGCTTGGCAGATCGTAAGTATTCTAAGTTCTTGTGGTCCGTCAGGACCACAAACGGCAGGTCCGCCCCCTCTAGCCAGTGGCGCCACTCCTGTAAGGCGAGTTTAATGGCCAGGAGCTCTCTGTCCCCCATATCGTAGTTCCTCTCCGCAGGGGACAGGCGCCGGGAGAAGAAGGCGCACGGTCGCTTGGCGCCATCGTCCGGTGATCGTTGGGATAACACTGCTCCCACTCCCGTGTCCGATGCGTCCACCTCCACAATGCACTGCAGCGCGGGGTCGGCCTGGCGAAGGACCCGGGAGGAGGAGAACTCCGCCTTCAGCGCCTTAAAGGCAGCATCGACCTCTTCAGTCCACCGGAACGGGACCTTCGGGGACGTGAGGTGGGTCACCGGTCCGACGATCCAGCTGAAATTCGGGACAAAGCGGCGGTAAAAATTGGCGAAGCCAACAAACTGTTGCACCTGCTTCCGGGATGCGGGAGTAGGCCATTCCACCACCGCCTTCACCTTCTCTGGGTCTGGGAGCACCTGGTCTTGGGCGATGATGAATCCCAGGAAGGATGTGGTCCTAGCGTAGAACTCGCATTTCTCAGCCTTCACGTACAGACGATTCTCCAGCAGTCTTTGGAGGACCCGCCTCACATGGACCTGGTGCTCGTCTCTGGACCTGGAGAAGATCAGAATGTCGTCCAGGTAGACGAACACGAAAAGGCCGATGAAATCCCGGAGGACGTCATTAATGAGGCGCTGAAAGACGGCAGGAGCGTTGGTCAACCCGAACGGCATGACGAGATACTCAAAGTGGCCGTTCGGGGTACGGAAGGCTGTTTTCCATTCATCTCCCTCCCGGATCCGGACGAGGTGGTAAGCGCTGCGTAGATCCAGCTTGGTAAACCAGGTCACCCCCTGGAGGGAGTGGAAGGCAGTGTCCATGAGGGGCAGGGTGTAACGGTCCCTCTCAGTGATGTCATTAAGCGCTCGGTAGTCTATGCAGGGACGGAGGGAACCGTCCTTTTTCCAGACAAAGAAAAACCCTGCCCCCACGGGTGACGACGATGGGCGAATAATCCCAGCGCTCAGTGATTCCTTTAGGTACGTATTCATTGTCTCCCTCTCCGGCGCCGACAGGCTGTAGAGCCGACCAGATGGCAGGGGAGCCCCCTGGCGGAGATTGATGGCACAGTCATATGGTCGATGCGGGGGAAGAGACATAGCTTTCGATTTACTGAATACCATACCCAGGTCGTGAAATTCTGGAGGCACCAGCGACAGGTCCGGAGGTGCTGTATCCGCCACAGGAGGAGCCGCGGACGGGGAGCAGGCAGCGGACTGAAGGCAGGTGCCCATGCAGAAGGTACTCCATGCCGACACCCCAGCTGACCTCCAGTCCAGGACAGGGTTGTGGAGGCGTAGCCAGGGGTACCCCAGGATGACGGGCGACACAGAGTTGGGCAGGACGTAAAATACCATCTCCTCCCGGTGGTTCCCTGAGATGATGACTGGGACAGGCATGGTCTGGTGAGAAACTCTCCCAAGGGAGGCACGGGAGAGATGGACCAGGGAGATGGGGTGTTTTAATGCCTGACAGCGGATGCCCAATCGGGTTGCCAGGCCTTGTGAAATGAAGCTGCCCTCTGCGCCCGAATCCACCAGTGCGTGGGTGAGGTGCCCAGTGGGATTGTGGCAGAAATGGATGGGCAGCTTTAATTGGGAGAGAGTGTCTAACCGGTTGGGATCCGCGAGGCTCCCTACAGCGATTCGCGGACCCCGCCGACTGGCTTTCCGCGGGCAACGCTCCACAGTGTGTTGGTCACCTCCGCAATACATGCAGAGGCCCAACTCACGGCGGCGTTGTTTCTCCGCAGGGGAAAGCTTGGTCCAGCCCGTCACCATCGGTTCCGACTCCTCGGGGCACGATGCTGGCGGCGCCGCCAGGGGGCGAGCTTGGAACAGGTGCGGCGAGACTCCACGAGGGCGAGAAGAAGAAGACTTCCGCCCCGAGGAGTGCTCGCGCAGCCTGTTATCCAAACTTATCGCTAAGGATGTCAGCTCCGCTAGCGTCCCAGGGATATCCCGTCCAGCCAGCTCATCCCTCAGATCATTATTGAGGCTGCGGAGGAACAGGCCACAGAGGGAGCGTTCCTCCCAGCCCAATTCCTCCGCTGCTACCCGGAAGTCGACCGAGTAGTCCGCTGCCGACCGGCCTCCCTGCTGGAGAGCGAGAAGCCGATCGACCTGGACCGTCTCGGTTTGAGAATGGTCAAAGACCTCCAGAAAGCGCCTCACGAACTGGTCATAGGTGAGGGTGGCATAACTGGGCCTCGCCATTACGGCGTAGGTCCAAGTTAACGCACGCCCCTCCAGAAGATTCCCTATGTAACCAATCCGACTGTGATCCGAGGGAAAATCTCCGGGCACACGGTGGAACACGGACTCACACTGCATAATGAACTCCCGCGCTCCGCCGAGCTTACCGCTAAAGCGGGCGGGGGTCGGAATCGGTGTGAGCTGAACCGGTGCCACTGGAGCCGGCTGGACGGCCGCTGGAACGGCAGGAGCCGCGCCACCCTGACGAGCCGGGGGGAACGGCTGTTGAGGATCTAAGCGGCCCAACCGGTTAGTTAAGTTTAATAATTGATTTAGGATAACCTGCTGTTGATAAGCAATTTGATCCACTCTAGCCTCGAGAGTGGTAAACCGGTGTGCGAGCCCGCTGTCCGCCGAGCCGCTCTGCTGAAGCCGTACTGACATAATGCACGGCTCAGGAGACGCACACACACAGGCTTAGAGTAGTTCAAAGAGTTTATTAACAGCAGGAGTGAATGAGTGCGTGTCTGCGGGATGTAAATGTGTTGGTGATGGTGTCAGCTCCAGGCACAGAGGCAGGTGACCGTACAGCCGAGCAACCCTATGGAGAGAGCACAGGGAGAGGGTGACGGGCATACACCAACACAGGAGGGATTTATGGCGAGAGAAGGACTTACTTGGTTGGTCAGGATAGCTGGCACAACAAGGGGGCGAAGCCCGGAAGACAGCCACCTGGAGAGCTCCGTACAGCAGCGAGGATTGGGCGATGGAGTGGAGATGCCCGCCGCTGGGGAATCCACCTGTGCACAGGGGAGAAGACTGAAGAAGAGAGGTAAGCGATCTTCTTACCAAAATGGTGATGCTGAAGAGAAGTATGCTCACAACGGTGAGGGACGAAGTCTGACGGCTTCAGGCCGAGCCTCCGGGCGAGACGGCCTTTATCCCTCGCCGCTGATGATTGTCAGGTGCGTGAGCAGGTGGCGCCGCTGATGAATGGCGCGGCGTGACAGGTGGAACTTCTAAATTGAATCAATATAAGCAATCGAATTGCAATATAAGCTGCAGCTTCAGCCATCACCCATTTCGGATAACTTATGTTGAACTGTATAATCAGAGGAGTTATTGTCTAATTTGACCTTGTTGGATTTTTTCCCCTTTGTTATATTATTCTGTTTCTTTTAATCTTTACTTTTAAGCTATCCGAAATAAATAAATAAAAATCATTGTTCCGAGGTCTGTATCAGAAAGAGGATGTCATGTGACTGTTCCATTTCGCGTTCCATTACGTCACCAACTGTTTTCAAACTTCACCGTTGTTTTATGCAGTGATTGTGTTATCCCGTTTCTCAAATGGAATAATAAAATGCTGCCATTACACAATATTAAATTGCCTATTCTATGCACAATTTATGTATTATATATGTGGGCTATATTAATCATATATTCCATAACCTACATATGTTGAGGCATGTGGAAATGTTTGGTAATTACATATGTAAAGCAACTTCACACCTCTGAAAGGACAAAGGCTCTCAACCGCCAAGTGAAGAACAAAGACGTTCCCAGACACTACGGTGGAGACCAGAGGAGCTACCCTCACCCCCTGGGCGAGGAGAGGAAATACCAAGACAATGGGGTGATTAAGATAATGAGGGATGTCAGCCTTTGTTATGCATGTCTTTTGTTATGTGCAAGTATAAAGTCAGTGAGCCGGAGATATTCGGTCTCTTTTCCTTCTGCTACCTCTGCACTAGAATGAGACTTGTTAGGAGAGCTGATAAATAAACTTTGGTTTATATATCAAATCACCTCATCATTTCGAGCTCTTCTACACTGGTGACCCCTGACGCGAGTATGGACCCCGGAGCGCGAACACGCCTTCGCGGAAGTAAAGAGCGCTCTAGCTAACGCCACATTGTTAGTTCACCCAGATCCCTCGGCCCGCATCGCGCTAACCACAGACGCTTCGGACCTGGCTATAGGGGCAGTTGTAGAACAACATGTCAGCGGGATCTGGCAACCTTTAGCATTCTTTAGCAAATCGCTAAACCAAACTGAGCGTAAATACAGCACTTTTGACAGGGAGCTGCTAGCGCTTCATTTATCCATCCGCCACTTCCAGTTCTGGTTAGAAGGGCGGAGTTTCACTGCTTTTGTAGACCATAAACCGCTCACCTTTGCTATGGCTAAAATTTCAGAACCATGGTCAGGCAGGCAACAAAGACAGCTGGCTGCAATTTCAGAGTTCACCACAGACATTCGACACGTAGCAGGCAAACTTAACGTGGTAGCAGACTGCCTCTCTCGCGCTGTGACATCACCAGAGCGCGAGGAGACAGATTATACTGCCTCAGCAGCAGAACTCTTCACTAACGCAGACACATACGCAGCACCTATCCATGCAGGGATAGATTATGCAGCCAGTGACGCGGACGTGCGCGCACTCCTGTCTGGACCAACAGGGTTAAGGCTGGAGAAAAAGGGTTTACGCGACGGCGTGCCCCCCCCTAATATGCGATGTTTCAACCGGCCGACCTCGCCCGTTAGTACCAGCTACATGGCGCCGCCGTATTTTCGACGCAATTCACTCCCTCGCGCACCCAGGTGTGCGCGCCTCGGTTAAAATGGTCGCCGAAAAGTTTGTGTGGCCAGGCCTGCACAAAAACGTAAAAGAATGGGCAAAAACTTACATTTCTTGTCAGCGCGCCAAAATACACAGACACACAAAAGCCCCTCTGGAGCCTTTTCCAATCCCTGCTAGAAGGTTCGACCACGTTCATGTCGACCTCGTGGGGCCACTACCTTCCTCCCAAGGTTTCACACACCTGTTAACAATGATAGACCGCACCACACGCTGGCCAGAGGCAGTCCCTCTAGCGGCAACCACAGCGGAGGAAGTCGCTCGCATCTTTTTGACAAACTGGGTGGCACGTTTCGGCGTCCCATCGGACATCACGTCCGATAGGGGGCCTCAATTTGTCTCAGAGCTTTGGTCAGCCATGTCCAGCAGCTTAGGGGCAACAATTCACCGCACCACCGCTTATCACCCTCAGGCTAATAGGTTATGCGAGCGTTTTCACAGGTCTTTAAAGGCTGCCCTCAGAGCCTCACTAACGGATACAAATTGGGTAAATAAACTTCCCTGGGTTTTATTGGGGTTGCGTGCTGCGCCTAAAGAGGATCTAGATGCCTCTCCGGCAGAATTAGTTTTTGCACAACCTCTCAGGCTCCCAGGTGAATTTTTACCAGAGAACCCAGAGCCAGGGCATCTTCCAGTCCCAAGGTTTTTAGGCAGCAACGGACCGGACTCTCTCCCCGGTCCAGCTCATCACTCCTTTCCACGGGTTTTTGTCCCTCAAGCTTTAAAAAACGCTGAGTTCGTTTTTGTTAGGCATGAAGCTTTAAAACCAACTTTCCGCCCAGCATACGATGGGCCATTCAGAGTGCTGGAACATGGTGATAAACACTTTGTGCTTGATTTTGGGGATAGAAAAGAAACAGTCAGCATTGACAGACTTAAACCTGCCTTCTTGTTGAAAGATGAGCCTGCACAGTTGGCGAGAGCACCTCGGCGGGGTAGACCCCCCAAGAGAAAAGACTCAGCCCCCCTGCAGGGAACAATTAACCACTCTCCTTCCCACGCTGCAGATTCCTCACAAGAAGGTCCCAGCAGGACGCCTAAACGAACCCACAGCAGTTTTGGGAGAAGATTAAAACCCAGACAGCACAGGGACTGATGCAAACTACTCCACAATTGTTCACTAATTGTGCTGCAACAGTTTAGGACTGACTTATGATTTTACTATGCTGTTATGATTACCACTGAACTCTCTTAGGGGCATGGCTGCTGGAAAGTTTCTTCTGTGGCAAGAGATGTAACACTTAGTATGTCATAGTAATTTTCTTAGACTGTAAACCTTTCTATTGTCCTTTCTTAGTCGTTTGGGGGGGGCTGTGGGCTATATTAATCATATATTCCATAACCTACATATGTTGAAGCATGTGGAAATGTTTGGTAATTACATATGTAAAGCAACTTCACACCTCTGAAAGGACAAAGGCTCTCAACCGCCAAGTGAAGAACAAAGACGTTCCCAGACACTGCGGTGGAGACCAGAGGAGCTACCCTCACCCACTGGGCGAGGAGAGGAAATACCAAGACAATGGGGGGATTAAGATAATGAGGGATGTCAGTCTTTGTTATGCATGTCTTTTGTTATGTGCAAGTATAAAGTCAGTGAGCCGGAGATATTCGGTCTCTTTTCCTTCTGCTACCTCTGCACTAGAATGAGACTTGTTAGGAGAGCTGATAAATAAACTTTGGTTTATATATCAAATCGCCTCATCATTTCAAGCTCTTCTACAATATACTTTATATGTAAAATACTAATTTCTCGTGTCCTTGCCTGACTGGCTGCTGATTCATCAGCCCACATGCCTGAAACATTTCAAAGCTCCTCTGAAGTGCAGTTTGTTTGTGAAGTCTTGCCTCTCTGAGTGTCTTGTACTGAGCTGCTTTTGGATTTACATTATTTGGAAATGGATGGGGTAGAAAGCGTCCCAGGTCAGCTGTTTGGGATCACTATGACCTTCTTGAGGGGAAAAAAAAGTTAAATGTATGCACTGTATGCAACATCTTGCATTTTGTAACAATACAACAAGTAGGTGGAGACACCTACGGACAAAACACGCTGACGCCTGCATTCCTAGCACAACACAACCGAGTGCTGAATCAAGCCATGGCCAGCGTAATGTTTATGGTATGTATTCATGTTCTTTTAATACACATACGAGTATACATTTATTATTTATACACCTTTATTATTATTTACAATAAATATAATTATGCATTTGATCACTAAAAGAAGCAATATTTTGTTGTACATTTACATATAGTTATATATTTTATATATAGTTACATATATTTACAATATATGAAGTTGCATGGCAGCATTTCTCCTAACTCAGTCTTTTTGTTGTTCCTTGACAGGAAGGCAAAAAGAACTGAATGTACACAAGCACCCCCTAAAAACAGTGACTGATGTCTATTTTGTAAACAACCACCCCCAACAAATACTAATTGAAAAAATATATATTTTCAGACAAATAATACTAGAAACCCAAACAAAACACGAAACGTTGAGATAAAGACCCGAAAACACTTGACTGGTTCAGTGTAGTATTATAACATTTGGCCACCAGATGTCGCTGTGGGGAGATATTTCAAATGTTCCAAAACATCAATTCTTTTTCTGAATCAATTGTTCCAAATGATTCGATCTCTTGATCGTTCCATTTCTGCCATCACTAGTTGGTAGAGGATCCAGCTGGGAAAAGAGTAGTCTCAATAAACAAATGGATGACTAGCAGCTAGGCCAGTGGAATCCTCCCTGTACTGCCAAATTAACCTCAAAGTTGGTCAGAAATCTCAGCATTTCAGCATTTCTGCTTAGACCAGCTAACGCTAGCTGCCCAATATACTTGGCTATCATGGGAAAATAATAATAAAATAAGCCAGAATGGGGTGAGAAATATAATTTGCTGTACATTAATTAATGAGATGGTCTATAACAGCAATTACAATTTGTAAAATAGATAAATAAAAACAAAAATAAAATCCCTGGTTGCTCTTATTTGTCCATCTTCATTTGAAACTGTTAAGCAACAAAATATGATTTATTTTGACGAGGGTGATTATTTTCTATATCCACTGTAGAAAAGATACATTGCTATAGCTAATAGGAATCGTAATAAACAAAACACATTACAATCTATTCTTCAAATAATCAATTCTTCATTAACATTAGGCCATGTACCGCAGGCCTTTAAAACTGCTGTAATTAAACCCTTACTTAAAAAGTCAACGCTGGATCCAGGAGTTTTAGCTAACTATAGACCAATCTCTAATCTGCCTTTTATTTAAAAATCTTAGAAAAAGTTGTTGCTACACAATTATTTGACCACTTGCAGGGAAATGGTTTATTTGAAGAGTTTCAGTCTGGATGTCGAATCCATCATAGTACTGAAACAGCTTTAGTGAAGGTCACAAATGACCTCCTTATCACATCTGATAATGGACTTGTTTCTGTACTTGTCCTTTTGGACCTTTGTGCAGCTTTTGATACTATCGATCATAATATTTCACTTGATAGATTAGAACACCTTGTTGGACTTAAGAACGTCACTGCAGTGGTTTAAATCTTATTTAGCTGATAGGTTCCAGTTTGTCCATGTCAATAATGAGTTTTCTTCCAACTCAAAGCTCAGTCACGGAGTTCCACAGGGATATGTGCTAGGCCCTATTCTTTTTAGTTTATATATGCTTCCACTAGGCAACATTATTAGAACGCACTGTATACATTTTCATTGTTATGCAGATGACACGCAGTTACACCTGTCAATGAAGCCAGATGACAGTAATCAATTAGCCAAATTAGAGGCTTGTCTTAAAGAAATCAAAGCCTGGATGACTTGTAATTTCTTGCGACTAAATTCAGATAAGACTGAAATCATTCTAGTTGGTCCAAAAAACTTTAGAAATACCTTTCCAAATCAAACTCTTAGTTTGGATGTGGTTACTCTTTCTCTTAATAGTTCTGTGAGGAACCTTGGAGTTCTTTTTGATCAAGATCTGTTCTTTAATTATATTAAATTTGTTTCTAAGACTGCCTTCTATCATTTGCGTAATATTGCCAAGATTAGGAGCATCTTGTCTCAGAGTGATGCTGAGAAACTAATCCACGCTTTTGTTATCTCTAGATTAGATTATTGTAACTCTATTATCAGGCTGTCCTAAAACATCTTTAAAAAGTCTTCAGCTGATCCAAAATGCTGCAGCAAGAGTTTTAACAGGTACTAGAAAGAGAGATCACATCTCTCCGGTTCTGGCCTCCCTTCATTGGCTTTCCATAGAATTTAGAATTAAGTTTAAAATCCTTCTTCTCACTTACAAAGCTCTAGATAATCACGCCCCTTTTTATTTAAAAGATTTGATACTACCCTATCATCCTAACAGAGCATTACACTCCCAAAATGCAGGATTACTTGTAACACCTAGAATCTCCAAAAGTACAACAGGAGGCAGAGCCTTCAGTTATCAAGCTACTCTCCTTTGGAAACAGCTGCCAATCTAGATTCGGGAGACAGACTCAAACTCTGTTTTTAAGAATAGAGTTAAAACCTTCCTTTTTGATATAACCTATAGTTAGGGTGAGATCAGGTGCCCTGAACCCTCCCTTAGCTATGCTGCTAATAGGTTTAGACAGCTGGGGGACCTCCAATAATGCACTGGGCTTCACTCCTTTCTTCACACTCAATGAAATATTTTTGCTGGTCATTAACATCTGAAGAATTCTTTTGCAAAAACAGATAAGTCCAGTTGTGCTGAAAATGAGGAAAAACCCCTTTATCTGTAGGTTTATAGGTGTTAGTATTTCCAAATCAGCTTCTAAGACATGATCACTTAAAATATGAGTATCTCAGACATAATAAAGCAAAAAAATCAAACATCAACTCAATGTTACCATTTGGCAATTTATTAGTACTTTTTTTTCTCAAAAACAGATAAGTCCACAAGCCATTCTTTTGCAAAAACAGACAAGCCCCGAAAACATTGCTGTTTTGTCTGAACATACTTGAATGTCTATAAGCATCAATGCAGTATGACTGACACACTGATTTAGGCATATCCACGCAGTAAAAAAGGTATAGTATAGCTATAATAAAGCTATAATTCAAGATTCAAAGATTTTATTGTCAATGCTACTTTACGTACAAGACATACAGGAGAATTGAAATGGCATTTCTCTCTCTCTTCATTGGTGTCCACAGTATAAAAAGAAAAGAAATAAGGCAGCAGTCTAACATATAATATGTACAGTAATGCAACCTGTAGTACAAATGGCGACAAGAACGACCCAGACCTCCCATAGTGCAAAACTGAGATAAACGATTAACGATGATAAAACCCAGCAATCTATATACAGACAACTAGAGATGTAATACCTGTAGTTGCAATTCAGTGTGGTAGTGTAGGTGCTGATCGTAACAGATAGGACTGCATGTGATCAGTATTGCAGTGACAGACAGACGGCAGCAGATATGGCATTTGTGCAAATGGTTGCGGTTAATGTTAATGTGCAGACATACAGCAACAAAGTAGCAAGAATTCTGATAACAGAAGATAATAGTAGCAACACACTGCACAGCAAGCAGGTGCTGTGTTCGAAATGCTCACTCTTTCCCCACATTGTGTACTATATAGTGAATGTGCAGCCAACGAAGCAGTGAGAGAAGAGCTTCACATCACAACATAAACTACCTTAAGGTATTTATATTTCACAATTCAGCAAAAACGATTTGCTTTAATACATATTTACTGCAAATTACATGCAGGTATTCATTTTTATTTTTTTTTTTACCACCGTTAGTCTGTTATACTGCCTCATGTGATAACGTCATTAACCGTGCCGCGAAAACAAGTCCAGTAGTGTCCAAAAGCGGTTAATTTTATTTTTATATTGAGTTTGAACGAATAACCAGAACCTATAATCTTGTAACTGGTCTCTCAGATCATAACATGGTTCTTGCTGTCAGAAAACTTACTAAAAAGCGACTACAGTATTTTGGGGGAGTCGATATTGACAAATCAAATTTTATTATTCCCAAATCAAAAAATGAGGAGTTTGAACATTACTTAGAGAATCAAAATTGGGAGCAGCTCATGTCAATATATGAAGTAGATGATTGTTGTAATTTTATAACTGCAACAATTACAAAGTCTATAGAAAAATTTACAAAGCAAATTAAAAGTAGACTACAGAAGATTAACCTACCATGGTTAAATAATGAAATAAGAAAACTTATGAAGAGGCGAGACTCTGCATTGAAAACATCATTAACCTCTAAACTACAAAATGATCACCTTGTGTACAAAAGTTCAAGAAATAAAGTGGTAGAAGAGCTGCGAAAATCAAAAGTATCTTATTACAATAAACTGATAGATCATGCAAAGGGTAACAACAGTTCCCTATGGAGGCATTTAAATAACTAATAAAAAAAAATGTTCAGAAGGGGGTAAAGGAACTTAGAATCAATGGCAAGACCATCAGTGACAAGGCTGCATTGGCAAATGAATTTAATTCATATTTTGTGGACTCTGTGGAAGACTTAACAAAAAACTTTGTGCTGCCAAATGTGCTCAACAACACAAAATCAATACTTTCAACAGATTCTTTTCACATCGATGAGGTAAATGAGGAGTTAATTGCCGGTATTGTTAAAACACTGTCAAACTCAAAAACTAATGATATCTACAATATGAGCACTTCCTTTCTCAAAATGCACAGCAAAATAATAATCAAACCACTGACTCATCTCATTAATCTCTCCATTAGGTCTAGTACATTTCCATCTGGTTGGAAAAAAGCTGTCGTCATACCAGTTCATAAATCAGGCAGTAAAGACGATATATGCAATTACCGCCCAATCTCTATTTTACCAGTCCTGTCTAAGGTTCTTGAAAAAGTTGTAGCTACACAGCTGATAGACTATTTACAAGACAGTCAACTTCTTCATCCACATCAATTTGGTTTTAGACCAAGATACTCAACAGAAACAGCAAATTGTTGCCTTATTGAAAATGTCAAACAGTCCTTGGACAGGGGTAATGTGGTAGGGGCTGTTTTTCTAGATCTCAAAAAGGCTTTCGATACTGTAAACCACAGTTTGCTTTTATCCAAAATGGTATCTTTTAACTTCTCTCCAGCTACATTAGAATGGTTTGCATCTTATCTCCAGAATAGAGAACAGTGTGTAAAAGTTCACCAGGATAAATCCTCATTTTTAAACAACCGTATGGGTATCCCACAAGGGTCCATTCTTGGTCCATTACTTTTCAGCATTTTTATTAATGACTTGCCGCTACACTGCTCAGCTGCAACATGTCAACTTTATGCAGATGATGCAGTTATTTACACAGCTGCCAAGACTCCAGCACAGGCTGCAGATGTACTGTCCACAAGTATGGTTGATGTCCAAGAGTGGCTCTTCCAGAACCATCTATTGCTGAACCTTCAGAAAACAGTTTCAATGTGTTTTTCAATCAAAAAATGTAACCTGCAACGTTTTAAAGTTAATATACATGATCAAGACATCAGTTTAGTTACAGAATTCAAATACCTTGGCATTGTACTAGATCCTCAATTCAAATTTAATCGTCATATAAAGAAAATTTCTAAAACAGTAAAAAAAAATCTGAACTGCTTTAAATTAATTAGATATTACATACCATACGAAGCAGCTGTACTGTATATGCATTCTATGGTTTTTTCTCATATATCATCCTTAGGTGGCATCACTGTTATATTTTTAAAAAATACAATCTATTGAGTTTTGAGAGTTTCATTGACCTCTGTTTTCTGAAATTAATTTTCAAATGTTTCCATAAATCAGCGCCCGAGCCACTTGCTGGTTTCATCCAAAGACAGGACAGCAGCAGAGCCACCAGGAGTTCTGTTAACAATAACTGTAAAATATTCCACCGCAGAACCACATTTGGACAAACAGCTTTCTCTATAAAGGGCAGTCACATCTGGAACACAATGTCAAATGAAATTAAAATAATAACAGACTTTAAAACATTCACTAAAAAGGTTAAAAACTGGCTGAAAAATAAACAAGAATGTACCCATGTATGAAATGATTGTCTGCAGGGTGAGAGTGAATGAAGGGAAGGAATGAATGTGTTTGTTTATAGTGAGCGAAGAAGGGAGGGAGGCCTGAAATAGGCAAATGTGAGTCAGGTTGTTATATTGTGTATTTATAATATTTATAGTCTTTATAATATTTATAATATTTATAATTGTGTATTTATAATGTATTTATAATCCTTTTTGCATTGATGTATGTTGTTATTGTTTATTCTGTTTTCATTTTTTCTTTTCTTTTCCTTTTTTCTTTTTACTTGTTTTTCCTTTCTAAAGCCCATCCAGGGACAAGAGTTGCAAATTAGCTAATAGCTATACACTCTTTGTGCAACACATCAGATTGATTGTCATTTGATTAATTGTCTATGTTTATTGCACTGTCCCTGTCAAATAAACAAATAATCTAATCTAATCTTACTGTATAGTCCACTATATCTAAATTCACTATATAGCAAGTAGGGAGGGAGTGAGTGAACATTCCGAACACAGCCAGGGAAATCAGTCAGAGGGAGCAGACCAGGAAGGCAGCCAAGATGAGTCACGTGACCCAAATACCAAGCACTGATTTGTCCTGTGGAGTTATCTGCTTTTGTGGAAAAAAAAAATGCTCCCGGCGTTTATCGGCTTTTGAAAAAAAACAAAACAAAACATGAATTTGTAGTGTCTATAACATAGGACATATTAGATTTTGAGAAAAAACAATTTGAACTTCTATAAGTAGGTAATGTTAACAGATATTTGATGTAAAGAGGGAAATTTTCTTGGAAGTGGCATTTATTGGTTTTTGCAAACAAACTACTCCGGGATTTCTCCGGTTTCCTCCCACATGCCAAAAACATGCAAGTTAGGTTAACTGGCATCAAACTGTGGATTCTAAATTGTCTTTAGGTATGGATGGCAGAGTGAATGGTTGTCTGTCTCTTTGTGTTGGCCCTGCGATGGACTGGCAATCTGTCCAGGGTGTACCCTGCCTCTCGCTGGGATAGGCTCCAGCCCCCCCGCGACCCGAAAAGGATTAAGCGGAAGAAGATGGATGGATGGACTCTTCATCTGTTTGTTTTCTCCGATAGATTGAGGCCCCGTTGTGCCGTTTGTTTTCTACATGTCTGTTCTTTTCTTCTTCTTCTCTATCCCCTCACCTCCTAGCCAGTCACAGCAGATGACTGCCGCTCCCTGAGCCTGGTTCTGCTGGAGCCTTCTTCCTGCTAAAAGGGAGTTTTTCCTCTCCACCGTCACCAAACGCTTGTTCACAGGGGATTGCCTGATTGCTGGGGTCTTTATATAAATATTATTTGAAAGAATAAACCTGATCCAAATGCTCACTACTCATACAATCATTCTTAGTGTTACTCAAGTTAATTTTTATATCTGCCCCCACAACACTTCAGTAATTAATGTCATAAGGTAGTAATAATTTTGCTTGTGGAGAATTTCACTCTTACTGCTACTGTATTCTTCTGTTACAAATCATCCCTGACACTCTTTTCCACCCACTTCACCCTGCCTACACTCTCTTATTCACTGCTCTTGTACACTGACCATTGCTTTGGATGGTTGGAGAGGATCTTCAGGTCAGGGAACAGGGAGATGCTGAAGTCCGTACAGAGGGAGCTGAGGAGATCAGAGAAGGCAAGGACAGCTTCAGGAAGAACATGGAGGACAAGCTGCAACAGAGCGACATCGGTGGGGTCTGGAGAAACCTTTAAACCATCTCTGGGCTCCAGAATACCTCCTCCCAGGCCACGGGGGGCAGGGAGTGGGCAAACAATCTGAACCTGTTTTTTAATAGGTTTGACCAACCGCCCTCACCCCCGACTGCACAACAACCACTGCTGCCTCTAAAGACATCGAGTCCTGCTGCCCACACCCCACTCCACCAACACCCCCCCACTCCCAACACACAGCCCCCCAACATGACCCTCACTAAGACCCAGGTGAGGACGGAGCTGAGGAAGATCAAGGCGAGGAAGGCGTCGGGACCGGACAGCATCAGCGCAAAGGTCCTCAAGTCCTGTGCAGATCAGCTGTGTGGGATTGCGGAGCTCATCTTCAACCTGAGCCTGAAGCTGGGGAGGGTACCACAGTTGTGGAAAACATCTTGTGTGGTACCTGTACCAAAGACTTCCCGCCCCAAAGACCTGAACAGCTACAGACCAGTGGCCCTGACGTCCCACATGATGAAGACCCTAGAGAGACTGCTCCTTGCTCACCTCCGCCCCCTGGTGGGACCAGCGATGGATCCACTCCAGTTTGCCTACCAGCATGGCATTGGGGTGGAGGATACAGGGATCTTCCTCCTTCACCATTCTCTGTCCCACCTGAAGAAGCCCGGGAATGCGGTGAGGATCATGTTCTTTGACTTCTCCAGTGCTTTCAACACCATCCAACCGATGATCCTGAAGGACAAGCTGCTGTGCGCAGGGGTGGACCAGCACCTGTCATTATGGATCCTGGACTACCTCACTAACCGGCCACAGTTTGTGAGAACCCGGGACTGTGTGCCCGACACGATCATCGGTAGCACGGGGGCCCCCCAGGGAACGGTTTTGGCTCCCTTCCTGTTCACCCTTTATACTGCGGACTTCTCACACAACACAACACACTGCCATCTACAGAAGTTCTCTGACGACTCTGCGATTGTCGGCCTCATCTCTAATGGAGATGAAGCTGAGTACAGAGGACTTATCCAGGACTTCGTGGACTGGTGCCATCAGAACTGCCTCCAGATCAACGCGAGGAAAACTAAGGAGCTGGTGGTGGACTGCCGCAGACAAGGACAACCCCTCACAGCACCAGTAAACATACAGGGAACAGACATTGAGATGGTGACATCCTACAAGTACCTGGGTGTTCATTTGAACAATAAACTAGACTGGTCACACAATACCGACGCACTCTACAAGAAGGGACAGCGCAGGCTGTTCCTACTGAGGAGACTCAGGTCTTTTGGTGTACAAGAGACACTGCTGAAGACATTCTATGACACGGTGGTGGCATCAGCCATCACTTTTGGAGTGGTCTGCTGGGGCAGTGGCATTACAGCAGCCGATAGGAAGAGACTGAACAAACTGATCAAGAAAGCTAGCTCTGTCCTGGGGAAGCGCCTTGATCCAGTGGAGGAGATGGGAGAGAGAAGGACGGTGGCTAAACTGTCATCTCTGCTGGAGTCCGAGTCCCACCCTATGCAGGACATACTGAACGCACTGAGGAGCTCATTTAGCAGCAGACTACATCATCCTAGGTGCGCAACCGAGAGGTTTCGCGGGTCCTTCCTACCTACGGCTGTCAGACTGTATAACCTAAGCAGGGCTGCTCGCAGAGATAGCAAAAAAACGTGACGACCTAATAGTATTGAATGCAAAAGACGCAATAGACTTACACAATGTCCCCTCCAGTATATACAACTAGGACAATATCGGTCGCTACAGAGGGTGACAATATGTATGGGTACATATTCATACTATGTAGGATAACTAAGTAGACGGTTATGCTGTTTATTCCATCTTGCTGCAATGCTCCACACTTTGTATATATATTTATGCATATATATGTATATCCACTACTCTTATTTATATCTTCCGTATCTTCTTAATTATTGCTCTGAGTGTTGCTATCCCTGTGCTGTTGCAATCCTGGAATTTCCCCATTGTGGGACTAATAAAGGCTTATCTTATCTTATCTTATCTTATCTTGAACCCAGGTATTTAAACTCATCTACCTTCAGCTACCTTTACTCCTTGCATCTTCACCATCTGCCTCCCTTTCATTCACACACATGTATTTTTTCTTGTTTCTACTGACTTTCATTCCTCTTCTCTCCAGTACATACATCCACTTCTCCAGGTTCTCTTCCACCTGCTCCCTACTCTCACAATGGCTCACAATGTCAACTGCAAACATTATAGTGCATGGAGACTCCTGTCTGTGAGCCCGCCCATCACCATGGCAAGAAAGAAGGGGTTCAGGGCCAATCCCTGATGTACTCCCTCTCACACCTTGAATCCATCGGTCACTCCTACATCACACCTCACCACCGTCTCACTGTTGTCATACATGTCCTGCACCACCCTCGCATATGCCTCTGTCACTCCTGACTTCCTTTTATAGTACCACAATTCCTCTCGTGGCACCCTATGATATGCTTTCTCTAGAGCCACAAAAACACAGTGCAGCTCCTTCTGGCCTTCTCTGAACTTTTCCATAAGGTAGTATGATTATTGATTTGTGATCTCTTTATTTTTAAAAATGGGACAGTGCATATTGATGAACATTTTCACATATAAATATGCAAGATTATAGCCAAGCAGCTAATTTCCGTCTTCAGACCCATGGTCAGGTTGTGTCAATCAATAAAAAAACAAAAATATAAACAATAAAAAGAAACAGAGAGCAGGCAAACAACATGATACAGCCCATAACTAACTAACTAACCTGCACTTCTATAGCGCTTTTCTAGTCACAAAGACCACTCAAAGCGCTAATGAATTGAAAGATGGGGAAAGTTATTTGCACAGAATTATAAAGTGTTAAATAATATTGCCCATAGCACGCCATTGCACCTGAGTGTATTGCACAATGCCCAAGGCCCATGTTTACATATGGTTATACTGCACAATGCCCATAGGACACATTTGCACATGCAGATGAGTGCATAGATATTATTGCACTAAATTATATTATCATACATAAGTGTAATATGTACAGTACACACTATTACACTAAGTTCCATCCATCCATCTATCCATTTTCTACCACTTTTCTGGAGGTCCGGATTGCGGGGGCAGCAGCTCAAGCAGAGAAGCCCAGACTTCCCTCTCTCTGGTCACCTGCTTCAGCTCTTCAGAGAGGATACCAAGATGTTCCAGGGCCAGCTGGTAGACGTAGTCTCTCCAGCATGTCCTGGGTATGCCCTGGGGTCTCCTCCCAGTGGGACATGTCCAAAACACCTCAAGTGGGAGGTGTCCTGATCAGATGTCCAAACCACCTCAGCTGGTTTCTTTTGATGTGGAGGAGCAGCAGTTCTACTCAGAGCCCTTCCGGATGACTGAACACATCACCCTATCTCTAAGGGTGAGTCCAGCAATCCTACAGCGAAAGCTCATTTCAGCCACTTGTATCAGCGATCTCATTCTTTTAGTCATTACCCAAAGCTCATGACCATAGGTGAGGGTAGGAACATAGATTGACTGGTATATTGACAGCTTTGCTTTAGAGCTCAGCTCCCTGTTCACTACAACAGACCGGCACAACATCCACATCACTGCAGCTGCTGCGTCGTTACTCACTTAGCTACCTTGACTCACTTAGCCATTTTAATTGGTATTTATATATAGGCAGTTATTATCACCTTAAACTGCAACTGTAATAAGTTAATATCACTGTAAAAACCAAACGTGTCTCAGGGATGTGTGAACGGCTGTTGGGGTGGGGTGTGAGGGGTGTGTGAGTGTGTTTTAAATTATGTTCTTTTTATATATATGGATGCCTAGAGAAACTCAATTTCATCTTGCTTACACTACAGTTGCATGTATAGCATCATGACAATAAAGGTTGATTGATTGATTGATTGATTGATTGATTGATTGATTGATTGATTGATTGATTGATTGATTGATTGAATGAGCTCCTGAGATACTTAAACACCTCCAATAGACTTCCATGATGAATAAAAAAAAAAAATCAAGGAATCAGTGTACCCCACCTGGCATGGGATTACTGGGGCCCCACCCTGGAGCCAGGCCTGGGGGAGGGGTTCGATGGCTAGCGTCGGATTTCTGCCCATGGGACCCGACCGGGCTCAGCCCGAAGGAGTTACATGGGTCTGCCCTCCAGAGGGCTCACCACCTGCAGGACAGACCATGGGGGTTCGGTGCAATGTGAATCAGGTATTATACTAAGTTAGCAGACCCAAATGCACTTATATGCACAACCGTTATAAAGTTAATGAGTGGTGCCCCAACAATAGATAGAGTTGTGATAACAGTTCTGTTTTTCCAACAGCCATGCAACCAAGTCAGAGGCAAATATACAGCAGGATACACATCTTCTGAACAGTGTCAGCTATTTACCAATGTGTATTAAATTTTGACACAGCCGAAGTAAGATATTAAATTTTAAGCAGGTAGCACAGTAATGTAACCATCCATCTTCTACCGCTTTTCCGGAGGTCCGGGTCGCGGAGGCAGCAGTTCAAGCAGAGAAGCCCAGACTTCCCTCTCCCCAGCCAACTGCTCCAGCTCTTCAGAGAGGATACCAAGGCGTTCCCAGACCAGCTGGGAGACATAGTCTCTCCAGTGAGTCCTGGGTCTACCCCGGGGTTTCCTCCCAGTGGGACGTGCCCGAAACTTCTCAAGTGGGAGGCGTCCAGGAGGCATCCTGATCAGATGCCCAAACCACCTCAACTGGCTCCTTTCAATGTGGAGGAGCAGCAGTTCTACTCTGACCCTCTCCCGGATGACTGAACTCCTCACCCTATCTCTAAGGGTGAGTCCAGCAATCCTACGAAGGAAGCTCATTTCAGCCGCTTGTATCCATGATCTCATTCTTTCGGTCATTACCCAAAGCTCTAACCAGTTGCTTTTTAATGGCAGTAATCCATTAATGTAAAGTGTTACTTTTAAAACTAACGCTACCCCACACTGCACATAAATAAGTTTGAAATCTGATTATATCACACACATGAGAAAAACCATTACTGATTTTGTCTACGCTGCAAGATTTTTAAAAAATAATCCCACTACACATTAAGAACATCTTGCCAGAGGGAGCAGTGTACCCTCTCATTTAATTTTGTAGGTGTATAAATAAAAACAAAACAGGAGGAATCCAAAGTAAAAGGTTAACTATGGGAATGGGGATGAAGGCTATGAAACAGGGTAATCAAGAGTTGCATTTCAGGGGTGTTCAGGAGACTGAATATACTGTAGAAGTTACCTTTAGCTGTCAATAGAAAGAATCATCATACAGTAATTAGAATATTGATGCTAATTCACATTTTTATTACCTTAAACTGCCAAAAACCATACAGCCTAAGGGCCTGGAAGATCAGCAGCTCCAGCACTAGCTAAATATGGAACATAGTCATGTGCTTTGGGTTTATTAGTATTTGAATTCAGACCCATGTTGTCAGTTCATCTTTCGATAGGAGACAGTTCCTATTGTTCAAGAAAGTCTTCACTACTGCCTGGAGCTTCTTACATGAACAACACCATGCTGTCATGTCATCAATCACTTCAGGTCAACAATCTATCAGTTACTAGGTCAGCATTAGTGAAGGTTCATTCAAAAGGGATGCTCTCTCACTTTTAGCATCAGCCAACCTTTCCTATAACACACTTGGGCAAAGGCAACTACAGCTGCAACGTTTTTTAAAAAAAATCTTATTCCTTTCTGGTAATATTATTTTCCTGCACTAATTGGCGCTGCATAAGAAAAACAATTTCTCTCATCTCTTTCAGTCAGGGCCTATCAATTCTTACATCCAGAATCTACGTATAAAAACAACAGAAATCTTTATAGCATTAAACACACAGTATCTCACAAAAGTGAGGACACCCCTCACATTTTTGTAAGTATTTTATTATATCTTTTCATTGGACAACACTGAAGATATGACGCTTTGATGCAATGTAAAGTAGTCAGTGTACAGCTGGTATAACAGTGTAAATTTGCTGTCCCCTCAAAATAACTCAACACACAGCCACTAATGTCTAAACCGCTGGCAACAAAAGTGAGTACATCCTTAAGAGAAAATGTCCAAATTGTGCCCAATTAGCCATTTTTCCTCCCCGGTGTCATGTGACTCATTAGTGTTACAAGGTCTCAGGTGTGAATGGAGAGCAGGTGTGTTAAATTTGGTGCCATCGCTCTCACACGCTCTCATACTGGCCACTGGAAGTTCAACATGGCACCTCATGGCAAAGGATCTGAAAAAAAGAATTGTTGATCTACTTAAAGATGGCCTAGGACAGCGGTCCCCAAGCTTTTTTGTACTAGGGACCAGTTTCATGCATGAAAATTTTCCGTGGACCGGGTAGAGGTGCGGGGGTTCCAATAACAAAAACCTTTGTCAGTTCAGAGCATGTAGTCTGAAACAATTACACTTTATATTTGGCAATTACAATGATTCTACAGCATAATATCAACTCACCATAATCAGTGGGAACCCTGGGCTTGCTTCCCTGCAACTCGATCGTCCCATCTGGGGGTGATGGGAGACAGAGACACTCGAATTGTGCTCCGTATATCCAGTCTACTCCGTAGTCTTGTCTTGGTGGCTGTCACTGCAATGTGATCCACAACTAAGAATGATGCCCTTTAGTGCAAACACTTTTGCTGAAGTGTTGGCCCTCAATAACTGTTTTTGTCCTTCATGTTCACATTTTTTTCTTTCAAAAAATTCCAAGGGCTTGTCTTTTAAAGTGGGGTGTTTTGTCTCAATGTACTGAAGCAGTTTTGAGGATTTCATGGCTTCATTAGCTAGTCGGTCACCGCAAATTACGCATAGTGGGTGTGGAGCTTCTGTGTCACCTGTTGCGATGAACCCGTAACTTAGGTAGGAATCATGGTATTTTCTTTTAAATGCAACTTTCTTTTTGCAGGCAGTCTGTAACCCTTCTGCAGCCCCATCGTTTTCTTGTTTCTTCCCGAAAAAGCTTTCCAGTGAATTTTGTTTTTGGCTCATTTTTTCAAGAGTTAGCTTGTGTCACTGATGCGTGAAACATCGTGCCAGAGTCAAAAGTGGTTGTGAGGCAAGGACGGAAACAGTTGTTTTTCAAAATAAAATCTCCACAAGACTAATGGAAAAAAATAGCTTTAATATTAACCACAATTTTTTTTCTTTGCGGCCCAATACCAAATGATCCACGGACCAGTACTGGTCCGGGAACCGGGGGTTGGGGACCCCTGGTCTAGGCTATAAGAAGATTGCCAACACCCTGAAACTGCACTGCAGCATGGTGGCCAAGACCATACAGTGGTTTAACAGGACAGGTTCCACGTCATAAAAGTGTCAGCGTCATATCCAGAGGTTGTCTTTTGAAAATAGATGTAGGAGTGCTGCCAGCATTGCTGCAGAGGTTGAACGGGTGGGGGTGGGGGGTCAGCCTGCCAGTGCTCAGACTATACACCACACACTGCATCAAATTGGTCTGCATGGCTGTCGTCCCAGAAGGAAGCCCCTTTTAAAGATGATGCACAAGAAAGGCCGCAGACTGTTTGCTGAAGACAAGCAGACTAAGGACTTGGATTACTTTAACCATGTCCTGTGGTCTGATGAGACCAACATGAACTTATTTGGTTCAGATGGTGTCAAGCGTGTGTGGCGGCAACCAGGTGAGGAGTACAAAGACAAGTGTGTGTCTTGCCTACAGTCAAGCATGGTGGTGGGAGTGTCATGGTTTTGGGGCTGCATGAGTGCTGCCGGCACTGGGGAGCTACAGTTCATTAAGGGAACCATGAATGGCAACATGCACTGTGACTTACTGAAGCAGAACATGATACCCTCCCTTTGGAAACTGGGCTGCAGGGCAGTATTCCAACATGATAACAACCCCAAACACACCTCCAAGATGACCACTGCCTTGCTAAAGAAACTAAGGGTAAAGATGATGGACTGGCCAAGTATGTCTCCAGACCTAAACCTTTTTGAGTATCTGTGGGGCATCCTCAAACAGAAAGTGGAGGAATGCAAGGTCTCTAACATCCACCAGCTCCGTGATGATGTCATGGAGGAGTGGAAGAGGATTCCAGTGGCAACCTGTGAAGCTCTAGTAAACTCCATGCCTGAGAAAGTTAAGGCAGTGCTGGAAAATAATGGTGGCCACACAAAATATTGACACTTTGGGCACAGTTTGGACATTTTCACTTAGGGGTGTACTCACTTTTGTTGCCAGTGGTTTAGACATTAATGGCTGTGTGTTGAGTTATTTTGAGGGGACAGCAAATTTACACTGTTATACAAGCTGTACACTGACTACTTTACATTGTATCAAAGTGTCATATCTTCAGTGTTGTCCCATGAAAAGATATAATAAAATATTTACAAAAAATGTGAGGGGTGTACTCACTTTTGTGAGATACTGTACCTACAAGAGACCAAGAGCATAAATATAATCAGAAATAAATTACAAAATTAATTCCATTTTTTCAGTTATCATTTGCACTTGAATATTTTTTATCTTGACTTTATAGCGCTTGTTTTTTTTCACTGCATCATTTATGTCCTCTCGTTCACCTTCATTACTTTAGAGACTCTACGTTAGCGCTTACATTTTTAATAGAGCTCTTTCAGGTACAAAGTGCTTTGAAGGCCCTTTTAGTGCATTGAAGGCCTTTTTATTGATGATGATTGATGACTTAAGACAGTCAAAGTGAAGCAATCAGGAAATGACAGCTACATTAGCAACATCATGGTTATCAAAGCTGTGTTTTTCATGTATTTCCTTTCCTTTTTCTTTTCTTTCATTACGGTTGTGACCCAAATGGTGCTGGTGAAGCAACAACAGCTGCTTATGTTTAGACCAATTATATACTGTGCACTAACATCACCAGAAGGTTCCGGTATTTTCAGAGTCCATGCCCTAAAATAGGAGCTGAAAGAGTTCCTGAAGAGTGATTTGGGGTAACTAAAACAGATTCTGGTACTTTTAACATATAAGAAGAACCACCACCAATAGCCTGACCCAGGTATTGTGAGCTAAATGACAAACAGTTTTTCAACATGCCAAGCTACATTTCCTACATGTCTGTTATGCATCTATGCTAACAATAAGGAAGTATGGTTAATGCATCCAAGTGCCTTAAAAGCATCACTTTCCCCTTCCTGGTAGGAAAACTGAAAAGACTACAACTGGATCATTTTATGGCCTGAATCCCAATAGCTAACCACAGGGTGCTTGGCTAGTTGGTGGCTAAAGTTGTGCCCTATGATTGTCTAATAGGACTCAGGATGTAAAATGTGCCATGACGACAGCCCCCACAGTCAGAACCAGCAAAGCCTCAAAACTCAGCATCATGGTGAGGTCGATAGCAAGTCTTGTTTGGCTAACATGGGTTTTGGCTACAGACAACAGTATATCAGTGGAGGTGGCTAACAGCCACACAGGTAATTATGAGACATTATTATTATTATTATTATTATTATGAGACAGAAAAAGAAGAAGTTCTTTGCTTCATTAGCCACAAAGCATCTAATGGGTAGGGATGGGAACTGAAAACCAGGTTCTAAATTTTTCGATCCATCAGAATTGTACACCTCTGACGTTATCAATTCCTCTTATCAATGCTGCCTGGTCGAACACCTCTGCATTAAAAAAAAAAAGACATACATCATGACTTCATATGCTGCTGCTACCTACCATGGGATAATGGTAGCAGAGCAGACGACACGGTTGAAAGGTGACAATCTATTATTTCATGCAAGGGCTCAAACACTGGCAACATTTTGAAACATCTCTCGATGCAGCTTGGTATAATATAACAATCTACGAAGTGTGCCTGCACCTGCTTCCCAAACGACAACACCTCTATTCGCAACATTAGTATTATATTAGCCAAGTGCTAGCAGCCTTGCAGGCTTAGCTTAGTCACTTTTTTTTTAAACTACAAAAATCCAGCTAAAAAATGGTGATATTCAAATATGATGTCATTCTTTTTAGACGATGACAGCAACAGATAGCACTGAGGTTTTACTGAGCTGTTCAACCTCCACTCCTAGCCAGGAAAACTGACTGATGCTAGCTGCACATGGAGCGAAAATAAGAGGAGGGTTAGCAGATGTCACTGAGCGGTAATGAAGTTTGTAGTGAAAGGTTTGCATCTATTCACAACCATAAAGCAGCTAGACTCCTTCCTAGACTGAGTAATGTCTTGAGGTTTTACCAGTATGCATACACAATCAAGTATTTCATGTATACAAAATTCAGTTCAATTCAACTTTATTTTCTAGTGCCTAATCACAACAAAAAGTCATCTCAAAGAGCTAGATACATAAGGCACAAATCATAAGTATATCAGAGGAATCCACAACAATCGAGCCATCCCCTATGGGCAAGCACTAGGCGACAGTGGGAAGGAAAAACTCCCTTATAGGAAGAAACCTCTGGCAGAACCAGGCTCAGAGAGGGGAAGTGATCTGTCACAACTGGTTGGGGAGTGAGGGGAGAGAAGAAAGAAGAGACATGCTATTCAAACAGATCAACAGCAACATAGAGATACGACATTCGTACAGATTCAACATGTGCAATGTTGTGTCAAAAGCTTGATTAGTCCCAGATTACAGCATTGTTATAGGCTTTTTTCCAGCTAGCTAGCAGGTCTCACAGGTAGCAATACAAGCAGATGCATGTGCAGCTGGGCCTATCGATGCATTGCCCAAACACTACACACACGAACCAACAGTGTATCTGTGGACATAGTAGTTAGTAATAGTAAATTTCATAACTATGACATGCAAAATCCAGTCTAAATTAGTTTTTTTTTCACACTATGCACACAAGTAGTGTGCATAGTGTGAAAATTACACCCAAGCACAGCATGCATATTTTTTCTGATTGCTAAAATGACATAGTTGTGCAATTGTTTCTAATCACTTCACTATTTCTTTCATACTTCATTCCATTTATTGCTTTTCAGCATTTAAAAATATTAAATGCTATAAAGCACACGCGCCCATTTTACTAAGGAAGACATGATTATTACAGTCTGTTATATTTGATTTGATAATACAACTACACCTATGCTGAAATCCTGTGAAGGCCTGCTTTTTCACACAGAAAACTGATCAATAATGGATAAGGGAATCGATAAAGAATCAGATCAATAAGCAAAATCAACAATGCCATCAATATTGATAAAATCTTATTAATTCCCATCCCTACTAATGAGCCTAGGAGATCTACACTATGCACATGTTCAAATTATAATCTTTTTCCAGCTTCTAAAGCAGAAATCTTTAATTAAGAAGCACTTTTAAAACCTAGTCCAAACATTTATTTTATTTATTGACTGTTTTAGGTATTTTCAGACTTTTGGTTCAAAAAGAGATAATCAGAAGACCCTCAAGTTAAAAACTTAGACAAATTCTAAAATATACCATTGTTCCCATTTCTGTTTTGGAAAGAAGTTGTTTTATCTTCATATTTAAACACTACAGAAAACCTGTAACCCAAAAATAATTATTAATTGTAATTGTAATTAATCAGCATGAATATCCTGATGAAATGAGTTTACTAAAAATGTTAGCCTGTTCACCTGCAGTGATTCGCCTTAATGTGAGTATTTCAATATTTCTGCTGACAGCAATGATCCCAGTTACATGGTCACAATAATCTGATTAGTGGCAATAAACTGATAATGCAAATAATTAGTTTTCCCATGTTTACATCCACTGAATGAATGGATTACTGGAGGGTAAACCACTTGAGTTAATGACCCTGGTTACATGGCCTTCATTGGATTATTCTGTTTACATGGCCACTTGAATAATCTTATAACTGCAGAAATCCAGTCATAACCAGTTTATTAGTGTACAAGTAAACATGGTCATTATTATACTAATTTAACAATCTTAACATTAATTTCTCATAAGCGTTGAGGATAATCCTGCTGTAGACCATGGTGAGTGATTCAGTAATGTAAAGTAAGAGCTTAGGAGTTTGAAGATGATAATTTTTTTAATGGCTTTTTTTATGATTATGCCTCGGTGTAACGGACACATACGATAATCACTTATTGTGTCTGTGTGTGTGGTTGCGTATGTGTGTCTGTTACCAGCTTTTCAGCATGTCAAAATCAAGTGCAACTAAAGGCTTGTATCATTATATCGCCATATTTTCTTGACTTTTAATTTGCTAGAATTTCGAGATAATGCTTTGTTTTCAAAATAAACACAAATTTAACTCACCATTATACTGTCAATGAAGCCACAAAAAAAGGTACTGTAATAACTAGGCCGGGCCAGCAGAGGTTGCACCAAGGCAGCTGCACCTTGGTGCTTTCATTTATCCAGCAGTGAAAAGAAGACCAACAACACAGACCCCCTACAAAGAGGTGCGGTTTCTCATATCATATTACATTAATATCCACCCTCAGTAATTTTATTCAATATTTAGGCAAACTATATTTTCATAAACTACCATGGGTCTTGAGAGGGCTGACTAAGACTGAATTCACAGACCACACTTGCTCCGGTCCACCACTGCCCCAATCTGACACCCCTGCCTCTGCAATCATGACCATAATAATCCACATTTAACTCAGCTTAATGATAGCTGAATGGCACTGTGTGTCTCTGAAGACCTTTTCTGACTGTACAAATCTGTGGGGTCTTTACTTCTTGTTAAACCTCTAACATTAATATACCTTATATAATATACTGTATCTTTATCTATCTAGCTATAATATATCTTTATGTAGTTACCTATATAATTTATACATGGGGGGCTGAAAAGTTCATAGGCTGAAAAGTTCATAGTGGTCAAATTTGACCAAATGGGGTTTGTTTTTCAACATAGTCTCCCCTTTGGTCCACACACTTCTTCTTTCGGTGTCGCAGCACTTGGATCCCTGCGGTTGAAAAATAAACCACATTTGGTCAAATTTGATCACTGTGAACTTTTCAGCCCCCCCCCCCCCCCCCCCCATACAACATACTTTTGACCCAGCTTCATTTCCCAGTCCAAACTGCAAAAGACCCAAGGAGAAGCACATCTGAACTGGGCCATCTGAAGAGCCTTTAAACACAGTGGCTCTTTAATGAGCAAATGTTGTTTGTGTATGAGGGCTCTTCAATTCTCAAGCACAGTTCCCACAAAATAAAGATATCAAATGAAAAAGAAATCAATAACTTCTCCTTGGTTATAATTTTTCTTTCTGCGACAAAGGCAGCTACTCTTGGTGAGACAGTCACAGTAACATTTGAAATAATGTCTTACAAAAATAAAAACATTAATAAAATAAATCATTGTGGAAATTATGACAGAGCAGCAGAAAAGCTAAGATGCAACCTGTTGCAGTAGTATTATTGTGCATATGCATACACAGTCTTTACCCATCAGTACAAATAAGCAGCAAAGATAAACAGTACCACAGTTTGCCTATCAATAGATTGGGACACCTTCATGAAATATTAACAACAGTCACAGAGCTAATAATTACATAGGGCATGTTAACAATTATGTATCTTGGGAATTTGAATTAGCTGTGACTCTGACAGTCCGTTTGGCCTTGACAGCTTCACACTAAACCCAGAATCCAGCAAGCAGGTTCACAAGACGTGACAGCAGCACACAACATGGGAGAACTCACCTTCTCCACCAATGGGAGGTCAGGTTTCCATAAACCTGAGAGACAGCTGTTGGTCCCCTGCAGGAGATCACCTGTGGAAAGAAAACCAGGGTCAATTTCTTTATCAAGTAACAGTAGGGTAAAGAGCAGCTAATTAGTATTTGCAGGAATATACATGAAAATGAGCCCACTGTGTGTCAAATCATCTTTAATGTTAACAAAAGCAAATGTGTTTAAAAATCTATCACTGTCAATAGGAGACTGGTTCTCTGATACTGACACAGTGAGATGTGACATTTTTTATGAGTCCCTATAATTGAAAAGAACAGAGAAAATGAAAAAAAAAAAACCTTGTATTTATGTTTCATCCATCCATCCATCCAT
This sequence comes from Pholidichthys leucotaenia, assembly GCA_020510985.1. Taxonomy (NCBI): domain Eukaryota; kingdom Metazoa; phylum Chordata; class Actinopteri; order Cichliformes; family Pholidichthyidae; genus Pholidichthys; species Pholidichthys leucotaenia. The sequence goes on along the minus strand of CM035843.1, from coordinate 288,059,140 downwards.
CCAGCCATCAATCCATTCATCTTCTACCACTTTTCCGGAGGTCCGGGTCGTGGAGACAGCAGCTCAAGCAGAGAAGCCCAGACCTCCCTCTCCCCATTTACTTGTTCCAGCTCTTCTGAGAGGATGCCAAAGCGTTCCAAGGACAGCTGGGAGATGTAGTCTCTCCAGCGTGTCCTGGGTCTGCCCCGGTGAGGTGAGGGTAGGAACGTAGACTGACTGGTAAATCAACAGCTTTGCTTTAGAGTTCAGCTCCCTCTTCACCATGACAGATCGGTACAACGTCCGCATCACTGCAGGTGCTGCTCCAATCCGTCTGTCAATCTCCCGCTCCATTTTGCACTCACTCGTGAATAAGACTCCGAGATACTTAGGAGCAGATTTACGAAGGCAGTGCAAATTAGCAAGTGCGCAAATTAGACAGAGTGCCTAAGGGAGTGGTCAATTTTTGCCAGTGATCTACTAACAACCCACAAAATTATGAACACAGATGCAGTCACTTCATTTCAATAATGACCACCTATCCACCCAGAACACGCAAAATTGCGCACAAACACAGCTGATGAGGAAGTGGGTCATTAACAAAGGCACAACCAGTTTGGAGGAGCATAATATCTTTTTAAAGCTTTTTTTTAACCTTTTGTTTAAGTGCAAACCCCAGTAAAATAGTTTATATTTGTCCATCATACATAAAAGTTTTGATTTTCATTTCACATGGTAGACTCCGGAGCCCCAACACACTCAGTATTCCCACTGAGGACGGGCATAGCAAGTAGAAGGACACGACAAACCCAAAAGGTTTGCCGTGCCCTTATATACAAACAAAATCACTGAAGACAGGTGTGGATACATGAGTGGACAAAATAACAGAATGGCAAACAGGTGTGCAGCTCCGGCCAGTTTGACAACCGGAAGCTGCACAGCACTGTCAAAATAAAACACAAACTGGAAATAATAATGATACAAGCACAGCAGAAATCTAAAGTGAGAACATAACTAAAAATACACAAAGAAACAACAGAAATGGACTGAGCTAAACTAAAGACGGGGCATGGCACCCCCCATGCCCCCGGATCATGACATACACTACCGTTCAAAAGTTTGGGGTCACCCAGACAATTATTTTGTGTTTTCCATGAAAAGTCACACTTATTTACCACCATGAGTTGTAAAATGAATAGAAAATATAGTCAAGGCACTGACAAGGTTAGAAATAATGATTTGTGTTTGAAATAATAATTTTTTCCTTCAAACTTTGCTTTCGTCAAAGAATCCTCCATTTGCAGCAATTACAGCATTGCAGACCTAACATGATTGCACAAGGGTTTTCTAATCATCCATTAGCCTTCTGACACAATGAGCAAACACATTGTACCATTAGAACACTGGAGTGATAGTTGCTGGAAATGGGCCTCTATACACCTATGTAGATATTGCACCAAAAACCAGACATTTGCAGCTAGAATGGTCATTTACCACATTAGCAATGTATAGAGTGTATTTCTGATTAGTTTAAAGTTATCTTCATTGAAAAAAGTGTTTTTCTTTCAAAAATAAGGAAATTTCTAAGTGACCCCAAACTTTTGAACGGTAGTGTAAATTGATTATTACCTCCGCCAGGCCGAAAAGGCCAGGAGGAGGTAATGTTTTTGCCGGGGTTTGTCTGTGTGTTTGTCTGTTTGTCTGTTGGTTAGCAAGATAACTCAAAAACTTTTGGACGGATTTCCATGAAACTTTCAGGCGTTGTTGGAAATGGTACAAGGAAGAACTGATTAAATTTTGGGGATGATCCGCATCACCGTCTGGATACAGGAATTTTTTAAAGCATTTTTTAACACTGACATACGGCCATTTTCAACATGTGCGCAGGCGCAATGGAGGGCGCTGGTCGCCGTGTCTGACCAACACAAACTCCGCGTTTTTCAACGTTTTACGCACAAAAGCACGCGGAAAACACTGGTGGCCTGGGCCCGCCAGCGTGCCTGTGTTTGCGCGCAGCTGTAAAACCTGACACGGGCAGCTGTCCGCCGTTGGATTATTTGGCAGAAATTCCCCGGCCAGCCATAGGCGCTGCGCAAAAACGAGCTCTCAGCCGGGGAAGCTTCTAAATTCTGTTTTGCTGCGGAGCGCAACCCCAATAATATAATATAAAACCCACGGCAACCTGTCTACCCAATCTGCATCCGTCAGTGGAGGAGATGGACACAACACCAACACTTCAGTTTATTACCTCCGCCAAGGAGGCAATGCTTTTACTACTGAACCACTAATCCTATCACCATCACATTGATTGTCATTGATTAATTGTCTATGTTTATTGCACTGTCCCTGTCAAATAAACAAATAATCATTGTGAATCCAATTGCTAGTCATATGTTTTCATGGTCAAGGAATCTGAAAACGTACACACAAACACTGTATGGGGGGAACTGTTGCGCTTGGCGGAGGTCTGCGGACTCCGAGTGCTTTTCTAGTTGACAAGTGTGTTTATTTTATTAACACAAGAACCATCAAGATGGTCTGATGGGGACTCTGGGGTTTTATTATGTGAATAACTTTGTTTTAACAAAATGTACAGGTCTCCCAGTTCACAACTTTTTATAAATGCCATTGAGTTACAGAGCTGCAAATCCGGGGGACGTTTTTATGGATCTGTGCTCTCTTCTTGTTAATAATCTCATTGTTGTTTTCCATACTGTGTATCCTGACCTGGGAGAGAGAAATAGAGAGAAGGGGGAACTGAATTACTGTTTTATGCACAACAAAAAGAAATACTGTAAATATAGAAATATGGATAGAGGAAAAAAAAAACAAAGAAAATTGGCAATGTGGAAGATTTTGCTTCAAGAGCAAGGGAGAGCTGATAGGAAAACTCCAGATCTGAGTCTAACCTCCACAGAAAAGAAAAAAAAAAACATTATCGGCTGACACCATCTTTATGTCCACTGCAGGTATAAGGGTTCCTATTGTATCCTATTTTATGGATACAAATTCATGTAGTACGCTACATACAGTATAAACAAATGAAATTTTTAAAAAAAACTGCCAGCTGATGTCCAGTTCAGCATAACACTGATCTCTGTGAGACCGTTGATATTCATATAATCTGTTCTTCTGTCATGTCAAATAAAGTCACGGGCAGAGAGAAGCTTCTGCCACGCGCCCTCAGTTGGAGACAGTGGCAATCACTACCATGTCAGGTGCAGATGAATTAAGACAAGCTTTTTTTGGGCATTAAATCCTGGTGCATTTAGCAGGAGACTGACAACTGCAAACCTTAGTAAATCACCTTGTGCCAGTCATTTAAATACTCCACTCCCCCAAATTTGTGCGTTGACATGACAACTTCCACAAATACATATGCAATGAGGCCAGGTGCAAAATTAACATAGTCCACACCTTTCCACCATTAATTTTGCCCTGTGCCCTTTAGTAAATCTCAACAGTAGTTTTTTACTGCCCAAACAGGGTTTTGTGATGGCGCAGCACGTTAGTAAATCTGCCCCTTAAACTCCTCCACTTGGGGCAGAAGCTTGTCTCCAACCCGGAGAGGACAATTCACCCTTTTCTGGCTGAGGACCATGGACTCGGACGTGGAGGTGCTGATTCTCATCCCAGTCACCACACACTCAGCACCAACCCATCCCAGTAAGACCTGTAGGTCATTGCTCGATGAAGCCAACAGGACAGCATCATCTGCAAACAGCAGAGATGAGATCCTGCTATCACCAAACATGACACCCTCCGTTTCCTGGTTGTGCCTAAAAATCCTGTCCATAAAAATTATGAACAGGATCGGTGACAAAGGACAGCCCTGGCGAACTCCAACTCTCACTGAGAATGAGTCCAACTGAGTGTTGGCAATACGAACCAAATTCTCACAACAGTTGTATAGAGACTGGATAGCTCGTAACAACAAGCCTGATACCCCATACTCCCAAAGCACCCCCCCCCCACACACACACACACACACACAAAAAACCACGAGGGACATGGTCAAATGTGTTCTCCAAGTCCACAAAACACATGTAAACTGGTTGGGCAAACTCCCACGAACCCTCAAGGATTCTCAAGAGAGTAAAGAGCTGGTCCTATGTGCCACGGGCAGGACAAATTTTTTTTACGAATTTATGTTTCATCAACTACAAATAAGCTTTTGATACAGTTGCACAAGAAATACTACGGCAAACAATGAACACAATGAGATTTCCAACACATATCATTGAATTAATCAAGAACCTCTATGACCACCAGAAAGCCACGGTAAGAACAACATATGGAAACTCAGATTCTTTTAAGGCTGCATATTGTCTCCTCATTTATTTAACATTTATGCTGAACAGATAATGGAAAATGCACTTCATAGTTTTGAAGGGTCATCATATTAGTAATAGACAGGAGGAGAAATAATCAATGAGTGTAACAACAATGACACACAAAATCTCATCCATACTATAAATAATGAATTAAATAAGCTAAAAAAATGGATGGATTGTAATAAACTATCACTAAATATAGATAAAACTAAGGTAATGATATTTGGTAATTGTAAAAATAAAGAAGATATACACATTCATATAGATAATGTAGTTATTGAAAAAGTTAAGGAGATCAAGTTTTTGGGTGTAGTACTGGATGATAAAATTAGTTGGAAACCACCTGTCAGATACATACAAAATAAAGTTGCAAAAAATATTGCAATTATAAATAAAATTAAGCAGGTCCTAGATTATAAATCACTTCATATTTTGTATTGTTCATTAGTACTTCCATACTTGACTTATTGTATAGAAGATTGGGGTAACAGTTATAAAAGTAAACTTAATTCATTGTTAATATTACAAAAAAGGGCAGTCTGTGTTATACACAAAGTCGGGTACCTCGAACATACTAATTTATTGTTTTTACATTCGAAGTTATTGAAATTATGGGATCTGGTTCATTATTACACAGCACAATTAATGTTTAAAGTTAGTAAAAACCTCTTGCCACACAATATACAGAATCTATTCAGGGAGAGAGAAGGGAAATATAATTTACGGGGGAATACAAAATTTAAAATTCACTTAGTAAGATCTACACGGAAGAGTTTTTGTGTGTCTGTGTGTGGGGTAAAATTGTGGAATGGGTTGGGGGAGAAACACAGGCAATGTCCCAACATCCATATATTTAAATCAACATATAAAGAAATGATTTTTGAGCAGTATGAGAATGAAGGGCAGTGATGTTACATTGTGTCTTCAGTGAGGGAAGGTTGTTGTGTGTTATGGTGATTGTGAAGGTGATGGTGTTGTTTGTGTTTGCATTGAACATGCCAGAATTGTATGTTTATTGTTGTTTTAATATTGTTGGATATGGATTGTCATTGTTGTGTCATTTTTGTTGTATAATTTGACTATGGGTGTATTATGGTGAATGTGGTTGTGGGATAATGATGATTATGAGTAATACTGTAATTTGTTTGGTGTGGAGAAGGGGTGGGACTGTATAAGCATTGGCTTCTTCCCACTCCTTTTGAACATTTTATTTTTGGTTTGTTTTTTTGTTGTGTTTTGAACTCTCTTTCTTCTTTCTTTAACAATGTTCAAATAAAAATCAATCAATCAATCAATCAATTAGTGCAAGTTTCAACATATAAGTTGAAACAGTCAATGAATTCTGCTATCTTGGAGCGATACAATGATGCGAAAGAAATTAGAAGAAGAATTGCAATTGCACAAAATGCAGTCATTACACTTCCCAAAATCTGGAAAGATAAAGGCATATCTACCAAGACCAAAGTTACTGAAAAGCCCCGTATTTCCTTTTGCAACACATGGCTCTGAATGCTGGGTCACCAAGAAACCAGATCAAAAGTGACTACAAGCTTCTGAACTATGGAGCTCCCAATGACTCCTCCGCATCAGCTGGACTGAGAAGTGCAGCAATGTTTGGGTCAGCGAAAAGATAGGAGGTCTCAGCTTTTTAAAGGACATTAATATGAGGAAACTCTCCTTCATCAGACACATAGTGCAGAGCACTGGACTAAGCTATGATCTCTTAATGGGAACTGTGTATGGAAAACAAAAATGGGGGAGACCAACAACTAGATACTCACACAACATGAAAGACCTGACAGGAGTGACTGTCGCCAAGGTGGTACGGAAGGCGTGTGATAGAGCTGATTGGTAAAATTTTTGCAGCAGTGCCACGGCTGGTCGGACAAATGACCTAAATGTCTGATGATGATGAAGAGGCCTGTACTGTACATTATTAATACAATCATAAATGTGTCAAGAAAACATGTCACGAACTGTATTTGCACTGCTCTGATAAGAATTAGCTATACAATCAGCCTTTATTTTAAAAAAAATATTCAACACATACAGATCACAGTATCACACAGTAAGCTTACATTAAAGGTGACGTATGGAATTTTTGAAGCTCAGATTTTAGCGACATCCCCATTCACTTCATTCATTTACGAGGAGGACAGCTGGTGAGATTCCCTTCAAAGTTGCTGAGGCAGCGTTCAGTTTTTATGCTCCTCACATGTGGAACAAACTCCCAGAAAGCATCAGGGCTGCTGAAACTCTCAGTTGCTTTAAAGGCCAAATGTCACGTAACAGGGTACTTTAAATATCTTGAAACTAGATATAAAAGGGAACCGATCCGTTCGGGTCTTGGTGCATATGCTTCAGTAACAACGGAATATTCGTTAATTTAAAACTGCCGCGCTTGGCCTGACACGGCCCCTGGAATCGCCTGGGGAAGAAGGCGGAAGTGACGAAATCGATTGTACCCTAGTTTGATGCTTGGGGTATTTCAATTGATTGTTTATATGGAGACTGGAAGGTTGAAGTGAGCAACAAGAAAGAAAAAATTGGATATTTCACCCATACCTTAAAACGGGACTATCAGGGACAGCTGGGTAATAAGGGACACTTCTCTGGGAAATGTTTTCATACCTGTCAAGTGAGACGTTTTCGCCGTACTTCAACACCGTAAAAAGCGGCTATAAGGAACGGCGGAGCAACAAGGCACACCTCTCTGGGAAATGCCCCAAATGCAACTCGTGTTGTTATTGTCAAATATTTTAAGGATTCATGGATATTTGACAATAACAACACAACTCAGCGTCCAGCGCAAAATAAAAAAAAAAAAGCAGAATTCTGTATTTGTCAGGCGATCTCTGTCTGTTCCGCAACCGCTGCACAGCTGAACGTGTTAAACCATTGTCCTAATGACTTCTCATTGTAGTGAAAATAGCTCAAGCTGAGCGATCAGCCTGCCCAGACAATTAAACTAATGATTGACTCCACACTTCGAACAGTAGTGATAATAGCTCAAGCTGAGCGATCAGCCCGCCCAGACAATCAAACTAATGACTGACTCCACACTTCTCGTTGTAGTGATAATAGCTCAGGCTGAGCCAGCACCAGCTGTGGGGGATCACACACAGGAGTGCTCCTCAAGACACTCAATTTTTTTTCCCGTATGTTTTGGTTTTGGGCGTACAGAAATGGCAATACGCCCGTTTTTGCTAAAATTGCATTTTCCCCGTATTTTCCTTAAAATATTTGACAATAACAACACGAACTACATTTAAAACATTTCCCAGAAAAGTGTCCACCACTGCGCCGTCCCCCACAGCCGCGCTTGGCACCAAAATACGGCGAAAACGTCTCACTTGACAGGTATGAAAACATTTCCCAGAGAAATGTCCATTATTACTCCGCTGTCCCTTATAGCCGCGTTTTACGGTATTAAAATACGGCGAAAACGTCTCACTTGACAGGTATGCGCCTCCATTTTCATGTTGATCTGGTCAATTTCTTGACAGCAGCGGCTCTCCTCCACTGTAATAATAATGGCTTCCGAAAAATCAATATTTATGGGGCGCCCTGGACAGACCCCCTTCGGCTTCGCAATTCTGGAGGCGATTAATGTCCAGTTCAATGACATTTTCCACTGGTTCTGCTCTCTGGTCATCGTTGGAACTGTTGTCATCAGACAAAGCATCTGATTCCGTCTCGGACGGCTCGAACCAGTAAGGTTCTATGCCTCTGTCACTGTCTGAACCACTGACAAAAAAAAAGACAAAAAAAAAAGACAAAACTAAATTAATTTGTTCACAATCGCTGTCACTTTCCGTCATGATTGTCCAATGTTGATAAGTGTGAATGTGGATAGGCAGGGCAGCCAGGGTACAACTGGTGATGTCAAAAACATGGGCGTGGTCTGGACTGGCTGTCACAAGCCAGCAAGCAAGGTGGGGCCTTCACCTGGTGTATTTTGTGCAATTATGTAAATACAGGTGGGTGATATGGTCTCCGGTATGAATATTTGGTTTAAGCTATGTGTATTTTATCTAAATTCGTTGTCATTTAGAAAAAAAAATTACGTGACATTTGGCCTTTAAATCCAGGTTAAAAACTTTACTGTTTGCCATGGCCTTTCAGTAGAACAACTGTTAATGGTAAAATGGTAAATGGCATTCACTTATATAGCGCTTTTATTCTCATCTCTTGATGACCAAAGCGCTTTACAGATCCTGCTATCCACCCATTCACACACACATTCACACACTGATGGCGGCATCAGTGTGTGAATGTGTGTGAATGTGAAAGTAATCTCTCACAATGTACTGTAACTTTTATTTCTTGCACATTTTCTATCTTATTCTATTTTAACTTGTTTTTGTGTCTCTTTAATTTATTTTTCATCTTGCTTTTAAATGCTTATGTATTCATTTTGCAACTCCCTGTAATGCTTTAATGTTTTTATGTAAAGCACTTTGAATTGTCTTGTACACGAAATGTGCTATACAAATAAACTTGCCTTGCCTTGTATGATGAAATACAGTTTCATACAGAAGTTTATTGTACCTTTAATTGGACATTTTAAAAAACTGAGTCCTGAGTCATGACTCACACACGGTCTAAGAAAAAATACAAAATTGTCAGTCTTCATTCTTTAATATACCTTTGTAGTAAAGTTAATTTAATCTCTGCATAAGATAGACCATATACATTCTCCTCTATGTATATACAGTAAGTCTACCTTCAAGATAGGATAGATGCTATCCTATCTTGCTACTGCTAGCTGAAAACTAGTTCTCCACCCACTCATATGATCTCTGGAGTAAATATAAAATCTGAAACAACAATGTTGTAATAGGAAAATTCAGAGTTCATTATCAGGCACTACAATCATCTGTAAAATGTGAAGGGTCTTTTTTTACCTTCTATCCAATAAAAATGCAATATATTGAAATAATCAGCAATGAAAATCCTCTTCATCATGTTGATATAATAAAAAATCCATTCTGTTTTCACTGTAATATTCAAATGTCAAATGTTAATAAAGTAAGGCTCTGTTTGATTCAGCTTAATCACACTTCAAAAATATTGTTTAATTTCCCTATCTGTGTTTCTTTCATGACTGAATCCTCCTCTCACCACACTGCCACTCTCACCCACTGCATGCTGGACTGAGCTCCTGCACCCTACCAACGTGATAAGCAGTTCGGATAATGGAGCAAATTTCAGGCAGAATAGCAACGAAGCAACCCACACATCAAATGAAACAAGACAAGATGTTCCATCTATACAATAACACATGGCAGCAGCCACGTCCAATGGACTCATGCAGAAATGCAGAGTCATGGTGACTGTGGGTCACTGATGTTTTTCGACTGAATATTTATATTGAAAGAACAAGTCATTTACGTTTGCAGATCACTGTAAGAGCTGGTGGAAGATGATTCACTGGGACCAATTCTGATAAATGTTTAACCTCACTTTTTCAAGCAAAGGTGTCAGATTTTCCCTTAAACAAACTTCATCAGTGAGAATCTTTGCTAATATTAATCATGCAGTGGAATAATCCAGTCAATATTTTGGGATCTCAGTAGTGCAGAGACCTGTCATTGTACTGGAAGATATTAAATAATGAAGAACAAAACACCAGCCAACAGCTTTCAATAACTGTTTGTTCACATACAGCAGGGAAAATAAGTATTGAACACGTCAACATTTTCTCATTAAACATTTTTCTGATGGAGCCATTGACTTGAGATTTTCTCCAGATATCAGTAACAATCCAAGTAATCCACACATACAAAGAAATCACGTCAACTGTGTTCACAAAACAAGTTATATTAAATAAAGTGGAATGACACAGGGAATAAGTATTGAACACACTTGGTGAAATTCATTTAATATTCAGTAGAAAAGCCTTTGTTGGTAACAGCCACTTCCAGATGCTTCCTATATGGAGAAACTAGACGCAGGCATTGCTCAGGAGTGATTTTAGCCCATTCTTCCACACAAACTGTCTTCAAATCTTGAAGGTTCCGTGGGTGTCTTCTATGAACTCTGATCTTCAGTTCGTTCCACAGATTTTCAATTGGATTCAGGTCAGGTGACTGACTGGGCCATTCTAGCAGCTTTATTTTCCTTCTCTGGAGCCAGTTGAGAGTTTCCTTGTCTGTGTGTTTGGGATCATTGTCTTGCTGAAATGTCCACCCTCGTTTCATCTTCAGCATCTTGGCAGATGGCAACAGATTCTTATCAAGAATGTCTCTGTACATTTGTCCATTTAACTCTCCCTCAATTATATTAAGCCTGTCTGTACCATGTGCTGAAAAAAACCCCACACCATGATGGGATGTGCAGTGCCATTTCTCCTTCAAACATGTTGTCTGCTGTGGCATCCAAAAAGTTCTATTTTGGTCTCATCTGACCAGACTACTGTATATTCTTCCAATATTTTACTGGCTTGTCCAAATGTTGTGCAGCAAAATTTTAAACGAGCTTCAACATGCTTTTTCTTCAGCAATGGAGTCATGTGAGGTGAGCGGGAATAGAGCCCATGTCGGCTGAGTGCATTACTTATTGTTTTCTTTGAAACAGCAGCACCTGCTCACTCCAAGTCTTTCTGGAGCTCTCCATGAGTGGTCTTTGGCTCTTGGATAACTCTTCTGATAACTGTTTTGACTCTTCTGTCAGAAATCTTGTGAAGAGCTCCTGGTCGTGGCCGGTTTATGGTAAAATGATGTTCTTTCCACTTCCAAATGATGGCTCCAACAGTGCTCACTGGAACATTTAGCAGTATAGAAATGCACCTGTAACCAATGCCATCATTATGTTTTGCAACAATAAAGATGAGTAGGTCTAGCAAGAGCTCTTTGCTTCTACCCATCATGAGTTCTTTGTGGTGTGACAATCTGATATTCACAGACATTTTTAAAGGCTATCAGTCAAGACTTAACCAGCTGAAATTAATTTGCACTGATGGGGGATGGGATGGCTTCCTAAATTCTGATAGAGTTCAGCTGGTTTCTTGGCTTTCTATGCCTTTTTGCACCGCTTTTTCTTCACATGTTCAATACTTATTCCCTGTGTCATTCCACTTTATTAAATATAACTTGTTCTGTGAACACAGTTGCCCTGATTTCTTTGTAAGTATGGATTACTTGGGTTGTTAGTGATATCGTGAAAATCTCAGGTCAGTGGCTCCACCAGAAATGTGTTTAATGAGAAAAATGTTAACGTGTTCAATACTTATTTTCCCCGCAATAGAAGCTGTATGGAATGCTTTTTCTGACCGCTACTCCTGTGCCTCCACCACTGTTTAGAATCTAGATTTTTCTGTGATTTTTCACTGGGGTGGTGCATCACCCTAGGGTTCATTCACACTGCTGGACTAAACTGCACTTAATTGGTCCAAAAAAATTTAAATAATTTGACGTTGTTGTGCGTTGGTGCCTATAGCAGCTCTTCCATGTCAGTGGGTGGCAGTATGAATCTTCCCCTTCTTCTTTTGGGGTCACCCCCACAACCTTCACAGTCATTCTTCACCCACCGCAGCTGTCCCCCCCAAAAAAACACTTCCATGCCCAAGCCCACAACACCACCTGGAGGGGCACACCAGCCGAAAAATGCCACCACCCCTTCCAGAAACCATATCCCAGCATCTTCTGCCCCAGCACCAATCAAGCGGTGGACACAAACTGCCACAGAGCACCGCTGGTGTTGTTCGAAGAAAAGTGCATCTGCTGTGCAAAGCACCCCCTTCATGGAAGTGTATCTGTCTCCGGTAAGTGATGGTCTCATTTTCAAGCTAATTTATTCTCCCGGTAATGGCAGAATACCAACAAGTGAATTTTTGGCCTGAGTTGAACTAAATCCATCTTGAGCAGACGTGAATTCATATGCATTTGCGTCACCCAGAGCAAATGCTTGTGTGTTTGTGTCTTTCTATTTGTATGTAATCATGCCACATTTCAAACTGAGTATAAACAAATCGCAAAACTAAATTGTCATTAGATATGCTGTAATAGGCTACAATGTGTCATTTTATAACATTTTTGGTTGGTGGGGTGCCGCAGGATTTTTTTCAGTGTAAAAAGGGTGCCGTGCTTCAAAAAAGGTTAAAAAAAAACAACAACTCTGGACTAGACTGTCACAGCAGTATGTTTTAGTGGCATACAAATGCAGACGAGTACTGTGGTTAAACTCCAAAGACACACACATGCACACACCTCTGCAAACATAATCAATTACCAGTTTTTGGCTGACAATATTTTAATACATCATCCAGCATTACTCTGGTCATTTATCACAATAAGCCTGTTTCACTTCAGCCATTTAGACATCAGACAGGATGGCATTCCTAGTTTTCTGTTTCACTAGGCAAAGAAACATATTTTAATATAATTTGTTTCTTAATCATTTTATGTGACTATGTGTGCTGTACTTCAAGGTTTTTTTTGGAAAACTACACAATTCATTTTAACACTATTATAACAACATGTACAGTATATACAGGATACATACTGGTGTATAACGAACTACCACTCAATAAAACAGGCTTTGCAGTCTGGAAACAATAGACAATGCAAATGTCCACTATATCTATGAGGCACACACCCTCTAGTGTTCAAAACTGTTTCCTGACATTTCCCCATTAGAACATTTTGTGGCATTGATGTCATATTATTTATTATTAGGCAGTGGTGGCCTAATGGTTAGGGATGTGGACTGGTGACCAGGTCGCTGGTTCAGTCCTTGGACAGGCAGGATCAGATCTGGGTGGGACTGATAATGTAGCAGTGTTTGCCCCACCCTCCTTAACCCCACTGTGGTGCCCTTGAGCAAGGCCTTTAACCCCAACTGCTCCGGTGGAGCTGCTCACTGGCCACAGGTCAGTTTGTGGTTGTACTGGGCAGCTACCAGGTGTGAATGTGTGACTGTGAACAGGGCATCCTTGAAAAAGAGAGGTTGCCTCTCAGTGGACCTCCCTTGCATAAATAAAGGATAAATAAAATAAAAATAAATTGATCACAGCTCTTGGTGCTTCATAAGTTCCAATGTGGACCATGGAATTCCATTTTGAATTGCCCAAAAGATCATGACACATATTGAATCTGCTCTGCCTTGGGCTCAGCCTCAGCTACAAGATGATGACTCAGAGGAGGCAAACACTGACGTGTGGTGACACGACATGGAAAAGCACCAAGAAGCTTTAGCCCGTTTCCCAGTTGTTGCACGAGTACAAAGCTGGAAAGACTGATATGCACTCATTAGTTTATTAATATTTCATAAAGTATAAAAACAAAGACTCTGTGCTCTGTGAACAGAGCCGCAGATGTATTTCATAGCCTTTAATATCATCAGTCTTGTGCCAAGGATAATCTTCCCTGTGTGTGTTCTCGTCCTCACGGAGAGAAATGAGACACCCTGACTGCCCTTCAGACTCTCCGCTCTTAAACTGCCTCTTTTTTTCGCACCTTGTCAGGCAGCACTATAGCACCCTTTAAACCCTCGGACAGAAAAAAGAGAAAACACACCGTACAGGGTTAAAAAAAAAATGTAATCTTTTTTCACACGTTGTCTTCTCCCCCTCACACATTACGCCACACAAACACAAAGGACTAGCAAATGCAAAAAGGTCAGCAGCATGAACCAACACCTCCGTCCCTCCATGAGACTCTCAAAGCTCTTGTGGGCTGTTTGGATTTAGACCCAAAATAGGAGTTACACATATAAGGAGTCTGCTCTAGCTCCTCAATATTAGCTCTTAGTGTTACTGTAATGAATCAAGATGTGTTCAAAAGAAATTTCATCTTGCTTTTGAACATTTTAAATGGTATGCAACGCTCAGCCACATCCCACCATTTAATACAGCTCTCTTGGCACGAGTGCAGCGACTATTTTAGATATTTCACATTAAACAGAGAAACAACCAAATGAAATAGCTTTAACAGCTAGGCTTTTTTTTCTCTCAATCCCATGATTATGTTAATCCTTCTCAGGTATTACAAGCAAGGGCCCAAAAACAGAGAGGAGTCAGATTAAACACAATCTAAAAACCATTAAGCAAAACTTCTCAAAACTATATTTTCACCTCTTGGTTTAAGCTTTCAGCAGCTCTGAAGCTGGATAACATTCATTAAACGAGTGTCCTTCAACCTTTTTTGAGCCAAGGAACCCTTTTTACGTTGAAAAAAATCTCAGGGAACTCCACCAACCAAAAATGTTACAAAACTATAAAAATAAAACTCACGCACATGGGCCAACACTTTGCCACGAGACAACCATTGGACCGCAATATGGAGCAATAAGGTTTTATGCTCCACTCCCATTTCCTCATATAAAGATTCAAATATGCGGCTTTTCGGAGGTGTTGTCTTTACAAAGTTTACTAGCCGCACATCATCCAACACAGGAGGCTAGGTCTGCTGGTAAATTCTTGGCAATGAGTGCCTCGCGATGCAAAAAACTTTGCATAACAACAGCATTTGCTACATGGTGGTGGAGTGGTTAGCACTACTGCCTCACAGTAAGAATGTTGTGAGTTCAAATCCACCAGCCATTAGGGCCTGTCTGTGTGGCGTTTGCATGTTCTCCCGATGCTTGCTTGGGTTTACCCCGAGAGCTCCGGTTTCCTCCCACATTCCAAAAAGATGCAAGTTAGGTTTATTTGAGAATAAAGCGGTCCTAGGTGTGAATGTGCATGTGAATGGTGAAGGGATTGGCGCCGCACTGTGGCTGCCTTGTCCAGGTGGATGCCCTTCAATATCCTTCTGGGATTAATAAAGTAAACAAAACAAAATATTTGCGTGTCTCTCTTTCACTCTGCTAACGAAGCCTTTGGTGCACCCAACCATGGTGACTGCTCCACCAGTACAAGGCCCAGTTCAGAATCCAAATCTTTTCTCTTCAAATATTTATCCATCTGTGTTTTTATCAAGTCATACTGTAGCAATTAACCTACATAAAACACATGAAGAATGGAAAGAAGAAGAAGGTGGTAGCCATTATTGCTTTCATACTGCCACCTATTGACATGGAAGAGCCACTACAGGCATCCATGCACAACACCGGCAAATTATTTGCAATTCTTTGGACAAATTAAGAAGTGAAATTAGACAATTTCCAGAGGAGCCCTGAACATTCTCTCAAGGACCCCCACCACACACACACACACACACACACACACACACACACACACACACACACACACACACACACACACTTTCGCCTGCTCCTTATTTGGGGTCGTCACAGCGGCTCATGGGTCTGCATATTACATCAGATGCCCTTCCTGACGCGACCCTCCCTGGGACCCCTGGTTGAAAAACAAGGCACTAAACTATTAACAAGTTAAAGACGCAAGAATGTGCACCCCGCGGTTTCATGAAGGAGGATCATAATAATTAACTTCCAAGCGGGTGAAATAACCACCACAGTGAAAAGTGAAACAGCTCAAGCATCAAAATTTTTAAAATGGGTTGTCTTGTAAATGCAACAGGAAGTCAGAGAATGCAATTTTTAAATAGAAAAAAAACCCCAGCCTCAAACAGAGAGAAAAGTAGTGTGGCACTTAATCTGTCAATTAGAGGCCGTTGGGTCATAATGATGGCTCTAAGTCAACATTTTTTACAGGCTTTATTTCTATAAAGTGATTCTACATGTAAACAGCAGCAGAGGGCAGGATTTTTTGCTTGTTTTGTCAAATTCTCTAGACAGACTGCATTTCTGCAAGCTTTGGTAATCTGACAACAGTTTAGCTTCTTGTTAGCCATTTTACTGTAAATTAATCTGTGCAAATAAGAACATGAATAGGGCTGCCACAATATCAGATTTTCACCACGTGATTATTGTTGCCTGAAATGCAATGATACAATAGCTGTAGAAATATTTGTGTATTATTATTTATTATTATTATTTTCTAAATACACATGTATAACTATTCCAACATATACAAAAAGAACAATTACTCCAAACAGATTGTGAAAAGACAGCCAGATAACTCACACACTATATAGTATTGTACTGTATGTGCATTATTAACCCAATATCAATGACTGCATTTCAGATATCACAGGGTTCTTAGTTGGGCCATAACTGGCTCAGAAAACTAGAGATTTAGGCTGCTTTCACACCTAAATTTGTTTACTTTGGTCCAAATCAGTTCATGAGTTTGTTACTCCATATTATTTTCTCCTTGATTTGGTTCCTTTTCATACAGGCAAAACTTCAAGGAGACCAAATTCCTTCACATTACATTGCCGTTCCCGCAAGATTTACATCAGAACATTCTCTGTTCTTATTGGTCAGATTTTTTTGCCGCGAGAACGGGAAAGGTAAATACAGGAAGTAGGATGACTACTGTGCATTTATGCATTTCTGGGGAGAAAATAATACAAATTGTTGTGTAGTCTATGGGGGTTTCATCGCCCTGGTTATCGTTTATTACATTACATGCATATACCACTTTCAGCAAATGGTACAGTTTGAAAATGAAGCGCGGCTATGGATGGAAAATAACATGTTAACGTTCATTAATCCTCCAGAACCGTGACATGCTCAGCCACAGGTATTTTCGAAGATCCATCAGGTATGTACAGTGGCATAAAATGTTTTACCGTTTGCCGCTGGTCCTGTTTTAGTACGGTCCCTTTCTCACCTGCAGGACCGCACCAGAGTTCTCCAGTTGATTCGAATCGAGAGTCTCGGCACAGTTGGTTTGGTGCACACCTGAGTGCGATTACCGTGCTCTCACCAGACAAATCGAACTGCACTAACAGAGAAAATGAACTCGCGTTCGATTGAAACGAACTACAGCCTGCAGGTGTGAAAGCACCCTTAATTTCAAACTCATATACAGTGTACATTCCGCAGTATAGGATGCTCCAACCACATTTGATCAGTAGTTCAATTTTTACTTTCACTCAGATAGCACTAACTTTTGTGACGAGAATCAAGAGAGATAGACAGACAGACTTGTCCTCACTGTGAAGAGTGAAGAGTATCCTAATAAATAGCCTTTCTTCCATACAATTGGATTACCCCCCTGACAGTACCATCATCTCCTCTCTGCAGCCTGGTGTTGAGCTCTCTTGGGGGCACCTTGGCTGCTGACAGACTCACACTCCAGCAAGGACTGAATTCAGCACCACAGACAGTTCCAGAACAAGCCCCAAACAAGTGACCTGTCTGCCGCACCACCCATTCTAAATCCACCTTTAAAAGGGTCTGGGAGAAAGGTCTAACGCCTCCTCACACAGTCTTGCATACTCATTCACTGCACCCGTGCGCTCTGTGATAGGAATGGATGTTTTGGTGGACCTGAACCGACATCCTCCTCCTCGTCAGTCTCATCATCATCATCATCATCATCATCATCATCACTGCATAAGATACAACACGCCTGCTGCTGTCAAAAGCGCAAACGCACTCATGAGACGCTTCGGCCAGCCGTGAGCGCGGCTGCGTTTCAGGTGGGAGCAGGTTTTGATGAATGATTAAAAAAGGGCCCACATGCGCCTAACCCCATGCAGAAAGGGACGCTCCTCCTCTGGCGCCCGCGTCGGCTTGTCAGAGGGAAAACAATGACGCTAGAGATGGCTCCTCGTTGTGCTGTGACAACCAATTACATAACGTCAGAGAGGAGCGCTCTCATTAACATTCGCGTCCATTTCACCGAGAAATCCTACAGCACGGAGCGAGGCCGTGTCCGACTACTAGGTGGCACGCACTCGCGCCCATAAAATCCCTCACATGTGTGATGTATGGAAACGATCTCCTTTAATCGAGGTAGTTCGCGTTTCTTGTCTTGTTTACGCAGTGGCGCATGAAAAAGCACAGGGTGGCAACCCCCTCTGAGCCCTGGCCTATGCTCTCCATAACATATTTATCTGAAAAACAGTTTTGGGTGTCGTATTTACATTTCGGTGATCGTTTTAAGACGTCCCCCTGAGTTGGCTAAATCTGCTCAGTCCATTCTCACAATTCGGTGAGCAAGAGGGGAAATCGGCCAGCAGCATCCTATCATCTGAAAGGCAGGGGTTCACCAGTTGTTGTTTTTTTTGTTGTTTTTTTTTGCAAAATCCCACCAAGACTCTTTTTCTTGCGAGCAACGCATACAGCAGTGAGTTAATTCAAGGTGATACGAGACACTTATCTTAACCCTCAGCAAATGCAAACAACGGCACACCGCGTACAATGACGCATGCACGGTTTAAATATGCAAATAAATATTCATTACTTGTCCGGCGCCGCAGCAGAAAGACAAACGATGCTTTCTTTATGTCTGCGTCGCCCTTCGCTAAATGGATGCACAGATTCCCCTCCCAGTGCAGCAATGTGGCACCAACACTCAGCAGAGCCGCACACGCCGACTTACCAGGGACGCTGCTGCTGAGGCGCACCGCTACCCAACAGCCCGGGTTGCCAGTTATTCGGAATTTCCCCTTGCAAGTGACAGGAGGTGACCCTACGTTCTCTGCAAGACTGCATCCACCAGATCACGATGCGCGCAGCAAGGGGGAGCTCCGCGGCACAGGCGTGCGTCCGAAAGGAGGGAGGGAGGGAGATGATGAGGGGTGCCCAGTGTTCCCTTAAAAAAAAAAAAAAAAAAAGAACAACGATCAAAACAGCCTGGAGACGAATATTGCAGTTTGAAAACAGCTATCTAGTTTGTGCAAATGCACCCATCCAGCCTGGCCGCATAAGTTTAAGAGCGCTGGATGGGGTCTGTTATCTTTTTCTGCGTTTCATCGGTGATTTTGTCACAGTGAAACGGATTGGATCATAGTAGAACACGTGGAAAATGTTTTTATTATATAAAGCAGGCGATCTCAAAGCTAATACCAGCGTTATTGCAATGGGGAGCGCTCCAGACGTGCCTTCCACCCACTTCTCTTCCAACCAATAAGAGCAGCACATGCTAAAAAAGAGGCGTTGCTTCCTTCCTGTAAAACACGCCCACGTTGAGCTCCACCGCTGGGGAGAGGGGGATGGAGCGTCTCCTTCTCTGGACATGACAGGCCTGCTGACCACTGACTCATCTACTGTTTCAAGAACAAAGATGCGCTCCCGCCTGGTCATATATGCATGCAAACATCTGGCTGCCCTTTGAAAGGATGTAAAACTGAAGCACTTACAGCTTTTGTTGTGTTTTCATGTTTGGTAAGTTGTTCTCTGATATGATGAAATTCTCTGACATGCAGAATTTTAGTTTATTGCCACTGCAACTGTTTTTTTTTTTCTTCCAGAATCTCTTTGGCTTGTGCATTTGGGGCCTCAAACAGTTTGTATTTTTTATAATAACTGTTATTGTTTTTTTTTTTTTTACAGTAGCAGTGTTCATGTTGATACTGCCTGTTTAAATAAACATTTGTGCCATTAAATCCCTTTGTAAGTTGTTTATTATTTATTAGGTTTAAACACCTGGCTGGAGCCCACAGAACAATGCTAATTTTAATTGCATTAAATATTGGGATTTTAGATGTTTTAAACTGCTAAACTAATTGACTGTGTTATGCCTGTCTACAGTAAACAGTGAAAATTTAACGTAACCCCAGAATGTAGCTGTAAATTAGAATAGTCACAGAAATATACTGTCTTTTAGTTTTACTGTAATAGGTTGTGAACATGTAGGTAACAGAATGAATACTGTAAAATGACAGTATTGTGGTGTCCTGGGCAGCCTCTGGGACATGATTGGCTAAAATAGAAGGAGTATGCTAATGAGGTAGAGACTGAAGGGCTGTGAGGGAGGTTCTGAGGGGATTTAATGTGAGTTCTGTGTTCTTTATGTTTTTGTAATAGTAGTGTTGTTAAATGTTAGTGTTGGTGCATTGTTCTCTGCAGAAACCATGACTGAGGGAGCTGGTCAGTTTAATGGCTTTGGCCCATTGTGGCTTTTTGGGGAAGATAAAAAAATAAATGTTGATTGAGCAATAGCTGCCTCGTCATTGGCTGGAACCCCCTGCTCATTACAGTATATTGCTGGCATCTCTGCTGCCAGTACTTTACTGTAAAAAAAAATTAAATAATACACTAAATACATTAAAAAATAAACACATTAAATAAATTGCTATTGAAGTAATAAGCGGCAGCACGGTGGCAGAGTGGTTAGCACTGTGGCAGCACAGCAACTCACCCTTGGCCAGTGGATCCTGGGTTTGATCCCAGCCCACGACCAACAGTGATCTGTGTGGACTTTGCATGTTCTCCCCGTGTCTGCGTGGGTTTACTCTGGGATTTCTCCAGTTTCCTCCCACATGCCAAAAACATGCAAGTTAGGTTAATTGGCATCAAAGTGGGGATTCTAAATTGTCCTTAGGTATGACTGTGAGAGTGAATGGTTGTCTGTCTCTCTGTGTTGGCCCTGCGATGGACTGGCAATCTGTCCAGGGTGTACCCTGCCTCTCGCCCAAAGATGCTGGGATAGGCTCCATCAACCCCCCCCCCCCCCCCCCATGACCCAAAAAGGATAAAGTGGAAGAAGATAGATGGATGGATGCAGTAATAAGCTGTAAAATCATTTCACAGTAAGAATACTGTAAAATTTACAGTAGGGATGCACAGATATATCCATCTAACACTGGTATTGGCCAGTTATTTGTCTTACTGACTGATATCGGCTATTGGCAAATAAGATATCATCAGTGGCCAGTATTTTCCTGGTGTGTCCCAGTTGTGTTTCTTTGATTTTGCCATTAAAGATACAACAATAATTCAATTCAACTTTATTTATATAGCGCCATTTCACAACAACAGTCATCTCATAGCACTATCAACTGTAGGGGGAACCCCCACAGTTGCAGAAAGACCCTAGCAATCAGGCGATCCCCTGTGAGCAAGCACTTGGTGACGGTGGAGAGGAAAAACTCCCTTTTAACAGGAAGAAACCTCCAGCAGAACCAGGCTCAGGGAGGTGCAGTCATCTACTACCTCTACCATCGTCCCTGTCCCCAAGAAGCCACGGATCACTGGACTTAACGACTACAGACCTGTAGCGCTCACCTCTGTAGTCATGAAGTCCTTTGAGCGCCTGGTCCTGCCCCACCTCAAGACCATCACCACTCCCCTCCTGGGCCCACTGCAGTTTGCCTACAGAGCCAACAGGTCTGTGGACGACGCAGTCAACCTGGCCCTCCACTCCATCCTGCAGCACCTGGACTCCCCGGGAACCTACGCCAGGATCCTGTTTGTGGACTTCAGCTCTGCATTCAATACCATCCGCCCTGCTCTGCTCCAGGACAAGCTGTCCCTGCTCAACGTGCCTGACTCCCTCTGCAGGTGGATCACCGACTTCCTGACGGACCGGAGGCAGCATGTGCGGCTGGGAAAGACTGTCTCAGACTCTGTTAGCATCAGCACCGGATCACCCCAGGGCTGTGTACTTTCCCCCCTGCTCTTCTCCCTGTACACCAACTCCTGCACCTCCAGCCACCAGTCTGTCAAGCTGATCAAGTTTGCGGACGACACCACCCTCATCGGGCTCATCTCCAACAGCGACGAGTCCGTCTACAGGAGAGAGGTGGCCCAGCTGGCGTCCTGGTGCAGCCACAACAACCTGCATCTGAACGCTCTGAAGACAGTGGAGATGATCGTGGACTTCAGAAAAGTCACAGCCCCTCTGCCCCCCCTTACCCTCACAGACTCTCCCATCACCACTGCGGATTCCTTCCGCTTCCTGGGCACCACCATCACCTGGGACCTCAAGTGGGAGCCGACCATCAGCTCCCTCATCAAAAAGGCCCAGCAGAGGATGTTCTTCCTGAGGCAGCTGAGGAAGCTCAAGCTACCCACCAAGATGTTGGTGCAGTTCTACACGGCCATCATCGAGTCCATCCTCACCACCTCCATCACCGTGTGGTACGCAGGAGCCACTACCAGGGACAGACTAAGACTGCAGCGCATTGTGCGCGCCGCTGAGAAGGTGATCGGCTGCAAGCTCCCATCCCTCCAGGACCTGTACATCTCCAGGACCCGGAGGCATGCAGGTCGGATCATAGCTGACCCTTCACACCCTGGACACGCACTGTTTGCCCCCCTCTCCTCAGGCAGAAGACTTTGGTCTATTCAGACTAAAACCTCCCGCTACATGAACAGCTTCTTCCCCTCTGCCATCAGACTGCTGAACACTAAGTGACTTATTAGACTCTCGTGCACTACGTACAGCAGCTCAACCGGACTCATGATAATTATCACTGTTTTCTTTTGCACTACCGACTGCACTACGTGGAACTCCACAATATCTGCTGCTTGTTAATATATTTAAAAATTGCATAGATTAGTATTACTCATTCATATTCTACATTTTATTGCATGCATAGTTTTTTATTTTTATCTTTAGTGCTACTCATGTTTAATGTTGCAGCATTGCACCGAGACAAATTCCTAGTTTGTGCACTACATGAACAATGGCAATAAATCTCATTCTGATTCTGATTCTGATTCTGATTCTGATTCTGATTCTGATCTGCTGCGACTGGCTGGGGGGTGAGGGGATAGAGAAGATGAAAAGAACAGACATGTAGAGAGCAAACAGCACGATGGGGACTCAATCTATGGGAGAGAACAAACAAATGTTAATGACCAGCAAAAAAAATATTTCACTGAGAGTGAGGAAAGGAGTGAGGCCCAGTGCATTACTGGAGGTCCCCCGGCTGACTAAACCTATTAGCAGCATAACTAAGGGAGGGTTCAGAAACACATGATCCCTCCCTAATTGTAGGCTATATCAAAAAGGTAGGTTTTAGCCCTATTCTTAAAAACAGAGATCGAGTCTGACTCCCGAATCCAGATTGGCAGCTGGTTCCACAGGAGAGGAGCTTGATAACTGAAGGCTCTGCCTCCCATTGTACTTCTGGAGATTCTAGGTATTACAAGTAATCCTGCATTTTGTGAGCGTAGTGCTCTGTTAGGATAATACGGTAGTGTCAGATCTTTTAAATAAAAAGGAGCCTGATTGTTTAGAGCTTTGTAAGTAAGAAGAAGGATTTTAAACTTAATTCTGAACTCTATGGGAAGCCAATGAAGGGAGGCCAGAACCGGAGAGATATGATCTCTCTTTCTAGTACCTGTTAAAACTCTTGCTGCAGCATTTTGGATCAGCTGAAGACTTTTTAAAGATGTTTTAGGACAGCCTGATAATAAAGAATTACAATAATCTAATCTCGAGCTAACAAAAGCGTGGATCAGTTTTTCAGCATCACTCTGAGACAAGATGCTCCTAATCTTGGCAATATTACGCAAATGACAGAAGGCAGTCTTAGAAATAAATTTAATATGTGAATTGAAGGACAGATCTTGATCAAAAATAATTCCAAGGTTCCTCACAGAGCTATTAAGAGAAAGAGTAACCGCATCCAAACTGAAAGTTTGATTTGGAAAGGTATTTCTAAGGCTTTCTGGACCAACAAGAATGACTTCAGTCTTATCTGAATTTAATAGCAGGAAATTACAAGTCATCCAAGCTTTGATTTCCTTAAGACAGGCTTCTAACTTGGCTAATTGATTACTATCATCTGGCTTCATTGACAGGTATAATTGTGTGTCATCTGCATAACAATGAAAATGTATACAGTGTGGGACACATATGTATCACTTTAGGCCTCACATCTCAGATTAGAACAAAGAACTGAGCCTCCTTGGAGATAACAGGAGGATGTGAAAGTTTAGCCTTTGGTATGCAAGAGACGGCCTTGGGGGATTTCCGGGTGTGCCGAAGACTATGAAAAGGATGTTATAGGATCAAAGAGTAGATGCATTGTTACTTGTGATTGAAATGCAATGTGACTGTGAACTGGGAGAGTCCTGGTGTATAAAGGACGAATGCTTCTGTGTTTTTTCTCTTTTTCTGCTTTGCTGATGTTGGAAGATGTGAATAAACCTGACTCGTGAGATAAACTCTGCCTCGTCATTTTCACATTTCCACAACAGTGCATTCTAATAATGTTGCCTAACGGAAGCATATATAAACTAAAAAGAGTAGGGCCTAGCACAGATCCCTGTGGAACTCCATGATTAAGCTTTGAGTTGAAAGAAAACTCATTATTTACATGAACAAACTGGAACCTATCAGATAAATATGATCTAAACCCCTGCAACGAAGTTCCATTAAGTCCAACATAGTGTTGTAATCTATCAAGTAGAATATTATGATCGATAGTATCAAAAGCTGCACTAAGGTCTAAAAGGACAAGTACAGAAACTAGTCCATTATCAGATGCGATGAGGAGGTCGTTAGTGACCTTCGCTAAGGCTGTTTCAGTACTATGATGGATTCTAAACCCAGATTGAAACTCTTCAAGTAAACCATTTCCTTGCAGGTGGTCAAATAATTGCATAGCAACAACTCTTTCTAAGATTTTTGAAATGAAAGGGAGATTAGAGATTGGTCTATAGTTAGCTAAAGCTCCTTGATCTAGCGTTGGCTTTTTGAGTAAGGGTTTAATTACAGCCATTTTAAAAGCCTGCGGTACATGGCCTAAAGTTAATGAAGAATTGATTATATGAAGAATAAAGCTACCAATAAGTGGGAAGACTTCTTTAAATAACCTGGTAGGAATAGGGTCTAAAAGACAAGTTGAAGGTTTGGATGAGGAAACTATTTTGTCTAACTCACAAAGGTCGATTGGAGTAAACTCATCAAGGCAGACATCAATTGAAGGAGTTGTAGTAGTTACAGTATCTAAGTTAACTGTGGGAAGAATCTGATTGATTTTATCTCTAATGGATGAAATTTTATTATTGAAAAAGTTCATAAAGTCCTGACTAGTAAGCTCTAAGGGAATGCTAGGATTGACAGAGTCCTGACTCTTTGTCAACCTGGCTACAGTGCTGAAAAGAAACCTGGGATTATTCTTGTTATATATATGTATATATATATATATATATATATATATACAGTATATATATATATACAGTGGGGTAAAAAAGTATTTAGTCAGCCACCAATTGTGCAAGTTCTCCCACTTAAAAGATGAGAGAGGTCTCCAATTTTCATCATAGGTATACCTCAACTATGAGAGACAAAATAAGAAAAAAAAAATCCAGAAAATCACATTGAAGGATTTTTAATGAATTAATTGGTAAATTCCTCGGTAAAATGAGTATTTGGTCAATAACAAAAGTTCATCTCAATACTTTGTTATATACCCTTTGTTGGCAATGACAGAGGTCAAACGTTTTCTGTAAGTTTTCACAAGGTTTTCACACACTGTAGCTGGTATTTTGGCCCATTCCTCCATGCAGATCTCCTCTAGAGCAGTGATGTTTTGGAGCTGTCGCTGGGCAACACAGACTTTCAACTCCCTCCAAAGATTTTCTATGGGGTTGAGATCTGGAGACTGGCTAGGCCACTCCAGGACCTTGAAATGCTTCTTACGAAGCCACTCCTTCGTTGCCCGGGCGGTGTGTTTGGGATCATTGTCATGCTGAAAGACCCAGCCACGTTTCATCTTCAATGCCCTTGCTGGTGGAAGGAGGTTTTCACTCAAAATCTCACGATACATGGCCCCATTCATTCTTTCCTTTACACGGATCAGTCGTCCTGGTCCCTTTGCAGAAAAACAGCCCCAAAGTATGATGTTTCCACTCCCATGCTTCACAGTAGGTATGGTGTTCTTTCTCCTCCAAACACGACAAGTTGAGTTTTTACCAAAAAGTTCTATTTTGGTTTCATCTGACCATATGACATTCTCCCAATCCTCTTCTGGATCATCCAAATGCTCCCTAGCAAACTTCAGACAGGCCTGGACATGTACTGGCTTAAGCAGGGGGACACGTCTGGCACTGCAGGATTAGAGTCCCTGGCGGCGTAGTGTGTTTCTGATGGTAGCCTTTGTTACTTTGGTCCCAGCTCTCTGCAGGTCATTCACTAGGTCCCCCATGTGGTTCTGGGATTTTTGCTCACTTTTCTTGTGATAATTTTGACCCCATGGGATGAGATCTTGCGTGGAGCCCCAGATCGAGGGAGATTATCAGTGGTCTTGTATGTCTTCCATTTTCTAATAATTGCTCCCACAGTTGATTTCTTCACACCAAGCTGCTTACCTATTGCAGATTCAGTCTTCCCAGCCTGGTGCAGGTCTACAATTTTGTTTCTGGTGTCCTTTGACAGCTCTTTGGTCTTGGCCATAGTGGAGTTTGGAGTCTGACTGTTAGAGGTTGTGGACAGGTGTCTTTTATACTGATAACGAGTTCAAACAGGTGCCATTAATACAGGTAACGAGTGGAGGACAGAGGAGCTTCTTAAAGAAGAAGTTACAGGTCTGTGAGAGCCAGAAATCTTGCTTGTTTGTAGGTGACCAAATACTTATATTACTGAGGAATTTACCAATTAATTCATAAAAAATCCTTCAATGTGATTTTCTGGATTTTTTTTCTCATTTTGTCTCTCATAGTTGAGGTATACCTATGATGAAAATTGGAGACCTCTCTCATCTTTTAAGTGGGAGAACTTGCACAATTGGTGGCTGACTAAATACTTTTTTGCCCCACTGTATATATTTATTTCGAACAAAAAAAGTATAACAAAGACAAACAAATGACAAATGCAATAAAGTAACAGTATACACTGTTTGAAAGGGAGAAGGAAGAAGTGAACACTTATTAATTCCATCTCCTCTTTTCCATAAATACACCCATGTGAATTATATACAAATTACCACCTTTAAGACCCCAAGTAAACAATTTACTGTATTTTTTACAAATCAACATTAACACCCATCCATCCTAACATACATTGATGTCCATACATCAAAACCAGCCTCAAACAACACAGATATACACAGTACTGTCCCACCCACCATTCCATAGTGTCCCATAATGTCCCAGAGTGAACATAATGAATCGTACATATAAATACTACCCTTCTAACATATATCCTTTCAGCAAATAATGTTTATACCTCTTTTTGAATTGATTTCTGTTTGTACATAGTTTCAGTTCTGGCTCCAGACTGTTCCACAAATCCACCCCACAGACAGATATGCACATACTTTTCTTGGTTGTTCATATCTTGAGTTTTGCAAAGTTTAAGTCTCCTCTCAAATTATGATCATTGTCTCTTTTTTTTAAATATTTTTTGTATATTAGTTGGGAGTTGATTATTAATTGCCCTGTACATTACTTGTGCTGTCTTAAATTTAACTAAATCGATGAACTTTATGACATGTGACTTTAAAAACAATGAATTGGTATGGTCTCTATATCCTACATTGTTTATTATCCTTATAGCTCTTTTTTGTAATGTGCATATTGACTGTAGGTTGGTCTTGTAGGTGTTTCCCCAGACTTCTACACAATAGTTCTCTTCTATTAATGGAGAGTAATAACTCGTTCTAGCTTTTCTAAGAGATTTTTTATAAATTAAAAGATGATTTCTCCAAGCTAAATAGATTTCATCTAAATTAGTGGAGCGCCATTTTCTTTCTAATTGACGAGTCTTCTGTTTTAAGCTACGAGTTTCTGTGTTGAACCAAGGAGTTAGAAATCTCTGATTAGACTTTTTCTTTTTTAAGGGGGCCACCAAGTCTAGAGTCTGATGCAGAGAAGCTGTAACACTATCCACCATGTTATCAATTACAGAAGGAGTAAGCTGTCTATAGCTTATTTCCGTTGTGTTGACACATGGCATAGAGGAAACAATCTGCATAAATTTGGTAACAGCATCATCTGAGAGGCATCTACTGTAGTAATATTTTTCTTTAGGAGCCAAATAGTCAGAAATAGTAAAATCAAAGGTTAACAGACAATGGTCTGACAGTACAGGGTTATGAGGAGACACTACAAGATTTTCTATTTCTATGCCATATGTCAGAACAAGGTCCAATGTATGGTGGAGGTAATGAGTAGAATTTCCTACTTGATCCCAGACTAGAGCTGCAAATTAAGAAAGCATCTGTTAATTAACCATCTTAATGTATTTCATTTTATAATCATATGTCTTTGTCTCCCTTTGAAGATGCCATAGATGAAAACAAAAAAACAAATCAAACAATTGGTATTGGCTATCGGCCATTTGTCATTGGCCAACTTATTTTCAACAGTATAATTATGGACCATACAGTACTGGTATGGCCCACAGTTTCACAACTGGTGCATCCTTAGTCAGTACTTAATAAGACACCACCCCCCCGTCAAATATCACAGCTTGCAAATGCTTTTCACAGCCAGCTAAAAGTCTTTCAGGGTTTTTTTTTTTTTTTGGGGGGGGGGGGGGGTTAGTCCATTCTTTCTTGCAAAAGAGTTCTGCAATTTTCATGGGCAGTCTTGCACACATCTCCCAATCCACACTCATGCTTAAGATTTGGCAAGGTGTTCTTTTCATAAAATGACACTCCTTTTTAAGAAATCAGATCAAACATTTCTTGATTGCTACGGAAGAGCTCTGGAAGACCTCGCTGACCTACACAGTTCCCCTCAACTTCCATCTCTTAATTATATTTCACACTATCGAAACTGCAAGCTGAAAATGCTAAGTGAAATGGTCCTCTGCTCCTCTGCCACCAGGGGTCCTGCACCGCCGCTCTCACATTGTTTTTGTTCTGCACTATTCCCAGACTTCCTTAAGGAGTAACAATAGAAGTGTAGTTTCTTCACCTTACCCCAACAGCATTTACATTCATTCCATTCCTGAGACTACCTCTACTAACCAATCCATAGCTGGAGAAATGTTCTGTTTATTTGTTTTTATATTGTGGAGTATGTAACTGAAGAGGCAGATTCATTTCAGACGGTTTATTACACACTCACATCTCACAAGCAAAGAACAGACTGAACATTTTAGCAGGCACTCTCCTCTAAAGTTTCATGGCATTTCTCCACACACAACATGACATTTGCATCACACTGCATTCAACCCCCTATGTCCTTGACTCCTTCCTGCTATCTCGCCAGGAACCTCCTGAGTATTGTTCTCCCATGTTTATCCACTGTCTCTTGTCTGAGATGCTAAATAATCTGGCTCTCACAAGGTGCTAAACTCCCCCCCCCCCCCCCCCCCCAGCATCTTAGATAGAACAATAGAATAACAGTCCACATGCTGCTTGGGCTTCCGTCTCCTCCCGTATCTGCTGTAACTGGGGTTTACCGCCTCCGTGGAGCTGCTGTGCCGGTGGGGGGCTGCTGGGAGTGTGTCTGACTGCGGGTGGGCTGTGACTATTATTTGTTACATTAGTGCCCTCTTAAATCTCTAACCATGTTTTTTTCTTGTAGATGCATTTTACTGCTTTTTTACATCTTGGCCAGGAGACTACAGATGAAAACTAGCCTTTTGGCTAATTCTGGCTTTTTTAACCATGTGTAATCATGTGTTTTATGAAATTGCATTGTCCCTTTTCAAATAAACTAAACTAAACTAAACTAGGGGGGGAGCCACTTCGGTCTGTCCATGTGGCTGCTCTGGTGAATAGTTTTCCTGGGGAGCTCTCTGTGGGGGTCTTCTACGCCGAAGGGCCCTAGCCAACAGCACTTGCTAGTCCGCCACAACGAAAGCGGGTTTGAGAATCAAAAAATGCTTATCCCCTGTTTCCAACACTCTGAACGGTCCATCATAGGGTGGGCGCAATGGAGGGCGGTGGGCGTCGTGTCCGACAAACACGAACTCTGCGCTCTTCAAAGTTTTAGGCACGAAAACACGCGGAAAACTGTGGTGGGCAGGGCCCGGCAGCGTGCCTGTGTTTGCGCTACGCTGCAAAAGCTGAGACGGGCAGCTGTCCGGCACGGGATTATCTGGCAGAAATTCCCCGGGCAGACGTAGTGGCTGCGCAAAAACAAGCTCTGCTGGGGAAGCTTCCAGATCCTCTTTCGGCACGGAGTGCAACCCCAATAAAACCCTTGGCAGCCTGTCTACCCAATTTGCATCCGTCAATGACGCCCTGAGTGCTGCTTTCAGTGATCTATGAAAACGCTCGCGTAACCCATTGGCCTGTGGGTTGTACGCGGTTGTGCGGTGAATTGTAACACCCAGGCTGCGGGCCATCGCGGACCAGAGTTCGGAAACAAATTGAGGGCCCCTGTCGGTCCGACAGGACTCCAAAACGCGCCACCCATGCTGTTAAAAAAGCGCGCGCTACGTCTGCGGACGTGGTTGCCGCCAGCGGGACCGCTTCTGGCCAGCGCGTGGTGCGGTCCACCACTGTCAGGAGGTGCGTGCGCCCCTGTGATGGCGGGAGGGGGCCCACGAGGTCCACGTGAACATGGTCAAACCTCTTAGCCGGAATACGAAACGGCTCCAAGGGAGCCTTTGTGTGTCTGTGTACCTTGGCTCGTTGGCACGCCACGCAGGCTGCAGCCCACTCTTTCACTTGTTTGCGTAGGCTCGGCCACACAAACTTCTCTCCCACCATTTTGACCGACGCGTGCACTCCTGGGTGCCCCAGAGTGTGAACCGACTCAAACACGCGGCGGCGCCACGCGACCGGGACCACCGGACGCGGGCGACCTGTGGAGACATCGCAGATTGGGGGGGCCGCCATCTTGCAGCACCCTGCTCTCCAGCCTTAACCCTGTTGGTCCAGACTGGAGCGCGCGCACGTCTGCATCGCTAATCTGCTCCGCGGCCATGGCTGTGTAATCTATCCCCACGCAGACTGGGGCCACCACGGTGCGCGAGAGGCAAACCGCAACCACATTCAGTTTACCCGACACATGCAGAATATCGGTAGTAAACTCTGAGATCGCGGCCAGCTGTCTCTGCTGCCGGCCCGACCACGGTTCTGAAACCTTGGCCATCGCAAATGTTAGCGGCTTGTGGTCCACGAACGCGGTGAAGCTGCGCCCTTCCAGCCAGAACTGGAAGTGGCGTATGGCCAGGTGGAGAGCCAGCAACTCTCTGTCGAACGCGCTGTATTTACGTTCGCTGTCACGCAAAGTTCTGCTGAAAAAGGCGAGCGGCTGCCAAGCCCCGGCGACGAGCTGCTCCACGACAGCCCCTATGGCCACGTCTGAAGCGTCGGTGGTGAGCGCTATGCGGGCCGTCGGGTCCGGATGCGCCAGCAGTGTGGCGTTTGCCAGGGCTGCTTTAACTTCCGAGAACGCCCGCTCTCGCTCCGGGGTCCATTCGACCCTATCCGCGGGTTTATGTTTCTTGAGCGCAGCATACAATAGTTGCATGAGCTGCGCCGCGTGGGGAAGGAAACGGTTATAAAAGTTCACCATCCCCAAAAATTCCTGCAGTGCCCTGACAGTCTGAGGCCGGGGAAAATCCGCCATGGCGCGCACCTTGTCGGGCAGCGGGATCGCTCCTTCTGGAGAGACGCGGTGCCCCAAATAATCAATCTCCGTCACGACGAACTGGCATTTCACCAGGTTGATTATTAACCCATGCTCCTCCAACCTCCGGAAAACCGTCGTGAGGTGGGTTTCATGTTCGTCTTCGGACGCACTGGCTACCAGGATATCGTCCAGGTAGACGAACACGAACAGGAGATCGCGCAGCACTGCATCCATCATGCGCTGGAACGTCTGTGCCACTCCTTTTAACCCGAATGGCATGCGCAGGAACTCGAATAGACCGAACGGAGTTATTACCGCTGTTTTGGGTATGTCCTCAGCGCGCACTGGGACTTGGTGGTAACCGCGGACCAGGTCTATTTTGGAAAAAATGCGTGCTCCGGAAAGGTGAAAGGAAAAATCCTGTATGTGGGGAACTGGGTAGCAGTCGTGCGCTGTGGCATTGTTCAACCTGCGGAAATCCCCGCACGGTCGCCACGATCCCCAGCCTTAGGGACCATGTGTAGCGGGGATGCCCATGGGCTGTTCGAGCGCCTGATGATGCCCAACCTTTCCAGGTTGGCGAACTCCTCGCGCGCTATGGCCAGTTTAGCTGCGTCCAAGCGCCGAGGTCTTGCAAAAACGGGCGGCCCGGTGGTGGTGATAAAGTGCTCCACCCCATGTTTAGCGATGGCCGCAGAAAACATCGGGACCGTGAGTGCTGGGAACTGAGTGAGCAGTGTGTGGAACTTACCGCCTGTAGCTGTGACGTTGGCTTGTGCTGTTGGCTGGGTCACTCGAGCTATACAGGGGAAAGAGTCAAAGGACAGTGCATTAACCAAGCGCCTGTTAGCAACATCAACCAGTAAACCATATGCACACAGAAAATCAGCCCCTAGTATATGGTAATTCAGTGCTGCTACGACAAAAGTCCACTCATATGTACGGCCGTGTAGAGATAAGAACAGAGTCCTCTCACCAAAGGTCTTAATATCTGAGCCGTTTGCTGCCAACATCTCGGGGCTGCTAGGTCCTGCCAGCCAGTCAGCGTAGGTTGGCAGGATGAAACTTTTCTGGGCTCCGGTGTCCACGAGGAAACGCCTCCCCGAGCGTATGCCCGTCAAGTAGAGCAGCTTGTTCTCTTCACCAAGGGTCGCAGCTGCTACCAACCCCCGGCCTTGGCGTTTCCCGAGCGCTTGAATTGGCACGGGGGCGCACATCTGCGTGCCTTCTCTCCAAAGCGGCGGTGGTAGAAACAGAGCGTGTCTCTCTGGCACTCCTTGGCCCCCGCTGCTGCTACTGTCGGTGGCTCCTCGCCTCCTCTGGTCGTCTCGCTGGGCTCCGCTGCTGCCGCGTTGACTGTGATCGCCTTGGTGGTGAGGATGACCCGGTCTGCCTCCTGGGCTAGCGCACAGTAGTTGCGCGCGGCCAGCAACGGCGAATTGGCCAGAACCGCTCTCGCCTCTGTCGGAAGGTTCTGGAGGAAGAGGTGGGCAAACAGAAAGTGCCCGTCGTCCATGCCCATTAACGCCAGCATCTTCTCCATCAGGTCTACGGCCGAACCATCTCCTAACTCGGTCCGCATCAGGAGCCTCTCCGCTCTCTCACGGTCCGAGAGCGTGTAGTGCTGGATGAGCACAGCCTTGAGCGCCTCATATTTGCTGCTGGGTGGTGGCTGATCGAGCAGGCTCGCTACCTGCTGAGATGTGCGGGCGTCCAGCGCTGCAACCACATGGTAGAATCTGGTGTCGTCTGCCGTTACTCCCCGGAGGGCGAACTGGGCCTCGGTGAGGTGGAACCAAGAGTGCGGGATGTGCTGCCAGAAATCTGGTAGCTTGACTGAAACCGCACACGTGTGGCTGGAGGTTCCAGTCTGGGGTGTCTGTGGGATGGCTGCCGCCTTGCTGTAGCTTCCTGACCAGGCCGGCTCCAGGGATCTTGCCTTGTGTTCCATAATACGTCTTGGGTCACCAGTGTGGATTGTGTAAATGAAGAGGCAGATTCATTTCAGACGGTTTATTACACACTCACAACTCACAAGCAAAGAACAGAGTGAACATTTTAGCAGGCACTCTCCTCTTAAGTTTCATGGCATTTCTCCACACACAACATGACATTTGCATCACACTGCATTCAACCCCCTATGTCCTTGACTCCTTCCTGCTATCTCGCCAGGAACCTCCTGAGTATTGTTCTCCCATGTTTATCCACTGTCTCTTGTCTGAGATGCTAAATAATCTGGCTCTCACAAGGTGCTAAAATATACTTTAATAATCCAAGAGGGAAATTCAAGGGAATCCACGGGGCGCCAATCCTTTCACCATTCACACCTAGGGCCATTTAGAGTCTCCAATTAACCTAACTTGCATGTTTTTGGAATGCGGGAGGAAACCCGAGCACCAGGAGTAAAGACAAACGTGGGGAGAACATGCAAACTCCACACAGATAGGCCCTGCTGGCTGGTGGACTTGAACCTACGACCGTCTTACTGTGAGACAATAGTTCTAGCCACTTTACCACCATGCTGCCCACAACCTGTTCTGCAGAACGGTAAGGAGCGCTTGCGCTCATCTAGAGTTCCAGACTTTGTGGGTCAAACCTCGTCAGCGTGGAACAGGCACTACAGTGTGAAAATTATGCTAGGCCTTAAACGATGTGAATAATCTGGCCTGTCTGGAAGAAACTGATACAGCAGCGAGGGTTATGCAAGCTCATCACAAACTGTTGAGAGGTTAGAGCTCAGAACTTTGTACTTTAAACTTAAAATACATCTATTACAAGTGAATTATTCTGTTTTTACACTTTAGTTAACAATCCATTGTAGAGTCATCTTAAGTTATTTGTGTGCATCTTAATGCATTTGGCTGACTTGTCACATTAAATCAGCAGAGTCATGATCCAGAGCAGGACGAACAGTGATTATTTTAAATGTTTATCATTTTGGATTGACCAGCGGCATTTCCACTTTTGCTCTAATGCAACATTGCCCTCTAGTGACATATGTTCTTATTACAGGAGCAGAAAAGGAAGTGCAGCTGCGGAGGGGTCACTGAAAGACCATTCTTTCATCTATATTAAGTAAAAATCATTCCTATATAATTTACTTGCTATCCTAACCAAATTCCGCTTATACAAAATGGAATTCCTAAAACACTACCTCTTATTCAGCATTTAAACAAACAAATATATATATCAAAAATGATACAAAACAATAAATTTACACAACATATTTTATTCAAAAGTAATGGTCTCAGATGAACTTCATAAAAATAAACACCTGTTTTGTTTTGTTTTTTTAAGTTCAGAAGATGCTTGATAATGGGAATAATTTTATGCTTTTATTTTGAAGGAAAGGCCCAGCCGCCCTGTCGCTGTTGCTGTAAGCGGAAGTGAATTGTCAACCCCAGCAGCGTTACTGGAAACAGCACCAATGCACAACGAGTAGTGAGTGGGATTTTTATTATTTCATTTATCATGATAAAATACATACAGTGTAGTCCTTTGTAAACCAGCTTCTTCTTCTTATTGCACATAACGTGTTTCGTCTCATTTAGGCTACAGTGCAACTTATTACCTATTTATTATTACCAGTTCAGTGTATCTAGCCAAAGGTAGCCTAATTTATTTATATTTATATTCATGATTGCATGGCAGTAGATAGGAGGTAGTTTGCTTGTTTTTGGATCAGGCCTGTGTGGAGTTTTAGCATCAGAAGTGTCATGGAAACACCACTGTAGTTCTCTGCTATGAAGAACAGGATGTGAACCAATTGATCTTACGTTGTGCTGAACGTGTGAATGTTATTTCATCACTGCGACTTGTACCCAGACACCGTCAGCCGCAGTGGGGTCTTGCAGCGCTCCTGATTGCAAAGTGTGTGCAAATTCTTTTGCTTGTGTTTCCTCAGATTTCTCGCTGATTAGTGAGAGCAGTGATACCATGTGGAAGTCACATGAGCGAGGATGAAGCACAAACAACAAGCGCAGTTTAAGGAGAGAGTTCTGCTGTAGGGAAGGGGTTCACTGGATGTAAAATACCCTGCAGGCTGGCAGCTTCCCTGGTTACCAAACATTTTAGCATGAACAACAGTACTACTCAGGCCCCCGCCACTGCAGGTGGTAATGGGGTTGTGGTCTATGTGTTGGTGCCATTTCTCCTTCTAACCGTAACTGGGATAGCTGTGGCTTTGGTAAGTGGTCAGTATCACAACACAACATGGAGTTGACCTGAAAAACGTGGTAGTTATAGAATAGAATAGAAATTACACCTTTATATTAAGCGCAGGGACAGTGTAAAGGGGTCACTGACTCCACTTTTTCCACATTTTAGCAGCTCACACAGGTCTTAATGGAATTTTTGTAACATATTTTGGTTAAAATTTCTTTAATTAGTTAATTGTTGCAGCGTAATTGTGAATCACCTTTTACAGCCTTTCTTAGAGTGGCTGGTTTCAGTGAATGTCTCTTTAAATTCCCTAAGAGCCACGTTTTACTCCACCCTCCCTCTTACATCACTGTTGCTAACTAGCTCCTAAGCAAGCAAGCCTGAGCCAACTAACCAAATTTGTCTAAAGACCAATTAAATAATGCATCACTGGCGGACAGGGGTGTGTGGTTTCAGTGGTCGATAGGATGTGACCGATTCCTGGAGTACAATAAGCACAGATACATTTGTTAATGAGCGGCTAAACTGCTAGCTTCAGATAGCTGTCCTTGGTCCTGGTTAAAGACAATACTACAAGAAAATAAGCTAAAATAACATCTACAGGTGTGTTTTGACCAAACGCAAATGAGCAAATTTTTCGTGCAGCGTGATTACATTTTAACTCAATGTAAACACGTGAATAGACATGAATTTGCCACCTGAGCAAGTTGCAGACAGGCAGCGTTTCCATTATAACTTCTGCAGCTGTGTTCAACCTGCTGGGGAATCCCCAGAACACCGTCATACTTAGGTTAACGTTATCTGATGGGGCTCTCACCTGAAAAAATTGTTCCTTCTTCCAAAATTTCATCTGAATGATGGTTGTTTATATTGCTAGCCTGCTAGCCCTTGTTAGCATGTCTGTGGCAGGAGTTGATCCCATGCCACAACTTGTAGCGTATGGGCGGTGCCTATCTACATTTCAGAGACCCTAGGCCACACAGCTACTGTAAGTAGTGAAAGCTGCAGTGGAGGGGTTGGTCCCTCTGGTAGCTCTGTGCGTTAACTTTCCTTTCCCCATTCTATTATGCTGAGCACCAAGCTAGAAGGCGGAAAGTTCCATTTTTATATGGTCTTTGGTATGACCCTGCCAGGATTTGAACCCATGACCTCCCGGTCGTGGGGCGGATGCTCTGCCAACTAGGCCACCACTCCGGTCCCTGTGGCAGGAGTCCGTGAGTAAATAACTCCGATATGCTAATTCAGCTGCAAAGCCCCCGGTCCATCTGTCTCCAGGTGAGTGTCAGTCTCATTTTCAAACTAGTTTACTCTCCAGTGTTGATACTTTTACTCCGGTGACGGCAGAATCTCAAGACTAGCGCTATTGACATGAATGTGTGAATTTGTCTCTTTCCAGTAACTTTCCAGTGACTTTGTATGTATTCGCGCTGCACAAAAAAATTCACTTTGTGTTTGGTGTTGTGCGTGTCATTTTGCCAAACTGAAAACTTAAAATACTCAAATAATATTTTCTAGAAAAAAAATTGATTCTGTCCTCGTTGGTAATCTGTAACATGTTGATGAATGTTCCCGCTTTCATTTTTCGGATCAGTTTTGTTTTAATTAGTTATTTGATGCTGTCTTCACAGTTGAGTGTGGTTGGTAATGATTGGCTAAAGGTTGCTGCATAGACTGAAATGGGTAGCCCTTTGAGGCTCCACTTCACCATCACTGCTGCAAAAACTCTGGCTTCAAAAGTGCAAGGTGGTAGTGGCCAAAAAACAGAAAACAGAGCTTCTCTTTTCTACAGTGAGTGGACATAGGTGGCAGCAGGTCATC
The DNA here is from genome assembly GCA_020510985.1 of Pholidichthys leucotaenia. NCBI lineage: Eukaryota > Metazoa > Chordata > Actinopteri > Cichliformes > Pholidichthyidae > Pholidichthys > Pholidichthys leucotaenia. The sequence continues at coordinate 288,021,656 of CM035843.1, read as the reverse complement.
CATATATACAGTGGGGCAAAAAAGTATTTAGTCAGCCACCAATTGTGCACATTCTCCCACTTAAAAGATGAGAGAGGTCTCCAATTTTCATCATAGGTATACCTCAACTATGAGAGACAAAATGAGAAAAAAAAAAATCCTGAAAATCACATTGAAAGATTTTTAATGAATTAATTGGTAAATTCCTCAGTAAAATAAGTATTTGGTCACCTACAAACAAGCAAGATTTCTGGCTCTCACAGACCTGTAACTTCTTCTTTAAGAGGCTCCTCTGTCCTCGTTACCTGTATTAATGGCACCTGTTTGAACTCGTTATCAGTATAAAAGACACCTGTCCACAACCTCTAACAGTCAGACTCCAAACTCCACTATGGCCAAGACCAAAAAGCTGTCAAAGAACACCTGAAACAAAATTGTAGACCAGGCTGGGAAGACTGAATCTGCAATAGGTAAGCAGCTTGGTGTGAAGAAATCAACTGTGGGAGCAATTATTAAGAAAAGGGAAGACATACAAGACCACTGATAATCTCCCTCGATCTGGGGCTCCACACAAGATCTCACCCCGTGGGGTCAAAATTATAACGAGAACGGTGAGCAAAAATTCCAGAACCACATGGGGGGACCTAGTGGATGACCTGCAGAGAGCTGGGACCAAAATAACAAAGGCTACATCAGAAACACACTACGCCGCCAGGGACTCAAATCCTGCAGTGCCAGACGTGTCCCCCTGCTTAAGCCAGTACATGTCCAGGCCCGTCTGAAGTTTGCTAGAGAGCATTTGGATGATCCAGAAGAGGATTGAGAGAATGTCATATGGTCAGATGAAACCAAAATAGAACTTTTTGGTAAAAACTCAACTTGTCGTGTTTGGAGGAGAAAGAACACCATACCTACTGTGAAACATGGGAGTGGAAACATCATACTTTGGGGCTGTTTTTCTGCAAAGGGACCAGGACGACTGATCCGTGTAAAGGAAAGAATGAATGGGGCCATGTATCGTGAGATTTTGAGTGAAAACCTCCTTCCACCAGCAAGGGCATTGAAGATGAAACGTGGCTGGGTCTTTCAGCATGACAATGATCCCAAACACACCGCCCGGGCAACGAAGGAGTGGCTTCGTAAGAAGCATTTCAAGGTCCTGGAGTGGCCTAGCCAGTCTCCAGATCTCAACCGCATAGAAAATCTTTGGAGGGAGTTGAAAGTCTGTGTTGCCCAGCAACAGCCCCAAAACATCACTGCTCTAGAGGAGATCTGCATGGAGGAATGGGCCAAAATATCAGCAACAGTGTGTGAAAACCTTGTGAAAACTTACAGAAAACGTTTGACTTCTGTCATTGCCAACAAAGGGTATATAACAAAGTATTGAGATGAACTTTTGTTATTGACCAAATACTCATTTTACCGAGGAATTTACCAACTAATTCATTAAAAATCCTTCAATGTGATTTTCTGGATTTTTTTTTTCTTATTTTGTCTCTCATAGTTGAGGTATACCTATGATGAAAATTGGAGACCTCTCTCATCTTTTAAGTGGGAGAACTTGCACAATTGGTGGCTGACTAAATACTTTTTTACCCCACTGTATATGTATACAGTGCACAGCTAAAATCCATAAAAACATAATTTTGCACAATATGGGCTCTGAAAATACACTCCTGTCCAAAAATATTGGAACAGTGACAGAAGTTTTGTTATTTTAGTTGTTTAGCAAAAACATATTCTCTTTCACTTCACTTCAGAGACAGCAACTGTCTTGTGAAATCAACTCCTCCTACAATTTTGTTCCAAATGTTTTGAAACTTGGTACCAGGGTTTGATATATACACTGATGATGCGCATATTGCAATTTCACTCTCATTGGATGACCTTGAGGTCAAAGGTCAGAGGTCAAATTTTCCCATAAATCTTGTAAATGCAATAACTACTGAAAGAAACGATGTACAATACGATTTTCAAATCGATACAGTAGTTGTATCTGTATCTTGGATGACTTTCGTCCTGACCTGACTGTGGGTTTGGGGTCAAAAGGTCGAAGGTCAGTATTAACATTCCAGTTGCACTATGGTAAATGGTAAATGCTACATTTATTATAAAACGAGTAAAACTATGTCCACCAAACCTGGGATCCTGACCTCTGACTATGGGTTTGGGATCAAAAGGTCAAAGGTCAACATTAACATTCCCAAGGCCTTATTACTGTACAACGGGTAAAGCTAGGGTCACCAAACTTGGTACACAGGTTCACCCTGTGACCCTGAAGTGTGACTGGTTTTGGGATTGCAAGGTCAAAGGTCAACATCAAAATGGATTATAAACTATATCTCAACAACAAAGAAAACTAGGGTCACCAAACTTGCTACACAGTACACAGGTTCACTCTGAGATCATGACCTCTGACTACAGGTTTTGTGGTCAAAGGTCAAAGTTGGCACTCCCTATTCCCTCTTAATATAGAACGCTTAAAGCTCTCTAGGGTCACCAGACTTGCTACACAGGTTCACCTCGGGATCCTGCCCTACAACGGTGGGTTGTATACTTTGTTGTAAACTCATGGATGATGGGTTTATCATAATTTGGTTCTAGCACAGTAATTATATTGAAAAGTTGAACACTGTTCTCTGTCAGTAAGTATTGGGATCTTCAAAGAAAATGGAGGCGGGGGATATTGCACTTGTCTCAGGGTGCTCTTGTTAAGGCAAAGAAGTGGAATATTCTGCAGTGGTTGAGTCAACCTCCAGATCTCAGCCTGACTGAACCCAATCAAGCAAGCATTTCACTTGCTTAAGGCAAAACTTAAAGGGTACATTGACTGCACTTTTTCCACATTTTAATAGCACACACATGTCTTAATGTCGGGACGGCAGTGGCTCAGGAGGTAGAGCAGATCGTCTAATAACTGGATGGTTGGCGGTTCGAATCCCGCTCTCCCCACATATCCTGCCGTTGTGTCCCTGGGCAAGACACTTTACCCCAATTGTTCCTGGTGGGTCTGGACAGCACCATGTTGGGCAGCTATGCTGCCATCATTGTGTGAATGGGTGGATAGCAGGATCTGTAAAGCGCTTTGGTCATCTAGAGATGAGAATAAAAGCGCTGTATAAGTGAATGTCATTTACCATTTTAATGAAATGTTTGTGACATATTTTGTTAACATTTTCTTATTTCTTTTAAATTATTGAAGCAAATTTGTTTTTTATTTTTCCTGGCTTTTTTTAAACACTCTGATTTAAGGCCTGTCACTTTAAGAACCATCCTTTACCATTTCAACTCCGCCCTCCCTCTTACATAGGTTAGCCATTATAGCTGACTAGCTTCTAGCCTCCCAGCTCGGATGAGCAGCGCTCTGGTTCACTGATCCACAGTTGATGGTGTATCTCACGTCAGTCCAACCTGTCTCCCAATAATTTTGCCATGATTCCACAACAAATCACTAGCACCACGCACTTGACAGCTCTCCCATTCGCCGCATCCTGGCCCGTGACCTCAGGTGAAGTACCAAGCCAAGGGGTCTCAAAGGGCAGTGTGGCTTTGTGGTACTTCACTCTGCTCTCGCAATTAAGCTGCTCGCGAGAGCAGTGCGGATCCATGGAGGATGATGTGGGGGAGCCAGTAGCCTCCAGCCAACAGCATCTGGTCCCAGGACATTTTGATTGCAGCGAGCCGGAGGCTTCATCACGATTCCTGCCATGACACCTGCACGGCCAGCCCACGAGCTAACACTGTTACCAGGACACTCACTGTAAGTGCAGTTTATATTGTTATTTTCTTCAGATCTTAGTCACCCCAATAGTCATCTCTGTTATCACCTGATTCGGCAGTGTGCCTTGCGTCACTACGGCCCATCTGTCAGTGGTTTTGTCGTGATTCCCTGACCGGCCAGTAGCCCTGGTCCCAGGCCATTGCAGCGACCGGTGTGCCCGTATGGGCGATCCACTGTGGCATCATGACAAAACCACTCGGAGATGGGCTGGAGTGAACCAGGTGGTAACAGGGATGGCTATTAGGGTGACTAAGATCTGAAAAAAATAACATTATAAGCTGCGCTTGGTTCGAGCTTCCTGGTATTGACTTGGGTGTAATAGCTCAGGGGCTAATAGGCTACCTTTAGCATCCCTCCATCAACATGACGGACACACAGTACATGACAGACAGCTAGGCGGGTCAATAATAGAGCAGTGGGCTGGTCTTAAGGATGGCGGTGGGTTGGCTTTTTCTAAACGTGGTGTATACGATTCACACTCCGACCGGCAGCAAAAAGTAAGCTAGGAGCAGGAAGACAAAAGAAGAGGAAAACAGCAACCTTGTGTGTAGCAGAATGGAATGTACACACTCTGTTGGACAGAACAACATCACAGCGCCCAGAAAGACAGACCGCGCTTGTGGCCCTGGAAATGAACAGGTACAATGTAGACATAGCTGCACTTAGTGAAACAAGATTGCCTGGATATGACAGCTTGGAAGACCATGGGTACATCTTCTTTTTGAGTGGGACATCAACTCAAGAAAGGAGAGAAGCAGGAGTGGGCTTTGCAGTTAGAAAGGAGATAGCAGCAATGCTTGGTGAGGAACCGGTGCCAATCAACGACAGGATAATGACTATGAGACTCCCTCTACAGCGGAAGATGTATGCCACACTCATCAGTGTATATGCCCCAACAATGACCAACACAGAGGCGGTGAAGGAAGAGTTCTACAGTGATTTACGTGAGACTATCAGGCATGTACCGACTGATGACAGGCTGATACTCGTTGGAGATTTTAATGCCAGAGTTGGTTCGGACACTGAGAAATGGAAAGGAGTGCTAGGCAGTCATGGAGTAGGCAAGTGCAATGCTAATTTCACATTGCTAATTTCACATTCACATAATGCAATGCCTTTCACTCTATATATATCACGGACACACAGATCGCCCCAAAGGTCTCCCGAGTCGGCGGACGAAGCCTCTGTTTACAGCAGGAGACGATACAGCAGGGAAGAGCTAGCTAGCACTCAACCGCCACCCGGTGCTAACGGAGAAACTCGACATACCGGGGAACTGAAGCGAAAACGACACGGGTGCCGGGCTGGAGTTTAGGCGGCGTGCAAGAAATATAAGACAGAATAATAAAGAGCGATGGCAAGAACCAAGCAGACTGCCTGTAAATCTACTGGAGGAAAAGCCCCCCAGGAAGCAGCTGGCCACCAAGGCTGCTCGAAAAAGCGCTCCGGCCACCGGCGGAGTGAAGAAGCCTCACCGTTACAGGCCCGGTACCGTGGCTCTGAGAGAGATCCGTCGCTACCAGAAATCCACGGAGCTGCTCATCCGTAAGCTGCCCTTCCAGCGCCTGGTGAGGGAGATCGCTCAGGACTTCAAGACCGACCTGCGCTTCCAGAGCTCCGCCGTCATGGCTCTGCAGGAGACCAGCGAGGCCTACCTGGTGGGTCTCTTCGAGGACACCAACCTGTGCGCCATCCACGCCAAGAGGGTCACCATCATGCCCAAAGACATCCAGCTGGCCCGCTGCATCCGCGGAGAGAGAGCTTAGACTTTCTGCTGCACATCCACCAACCACAATGCTCCGCACTGTGTGTCTGTATATATATATATATATATATATATAT